>CAICTM010001089.1:0-37707 GCA_903772945.1 Seminavis robusta | reverse complement strand
GAAAAGAGAGAGAGAATAGCAAGCGGGCTCGAATAATAAGGATGATGTTCCTTGATGTCTCCCGTTTTCAGATCTTCTTCAATATTTCTTGAGCTCCTTTTTCTTTGCATTCATTCAATCAGTCCAGCAATCAAATCAAGCAGAGGACAGACAGACATACATACACCATTTGGCATACACTCGTTCACAAGTAACCAGCATAGGACCTCTAGCTAGCTCTAGTAGATAGATAGATGGATAGACATGCAGATACTGTGGTACCGCCAACAAGCCGTGCTGTTGGGGTCTGAGGTCCTTTTGAGTGTGAGTCGCAGGAGGGAGTGAACACAAAGATGATGCTGCTCACCTCCTGTGTCTGGCAGTTGGACTTAAAGGTCAAATGTTTGGACTTAAAGGTCAACAGTTGGACAAAGCGGTCCAATAGTTGGAAAATAGGTCAAATAAATCCTTCCGCACTCTTCAGTTTCCTTGGCTTGGACGATTGCTAGCTAGCCAGATCGGAGTCGAGTCGAGTTCCATCGTTTAGGCACTGTCCCAACAGTGGTGGAGGATAGCAAAAATCCAACATTCGGACCTCCCAAGCACTGACGTGGCACAGAATGTCTCCAAAAGAGGCCCAACCCCAACAACCAAATTTGGGTTTGCGTGTCGGGTGGCGAGCAACGGTGAGCCCAGACCAAAATACTGATTCCGGCATTCAATAGCAACTTTGATTGGAGGAGAATGGGTTTTGGATTCGAACATTCTGGAAGAAAAATAGAAATGAGGACGTAAACAAAACCAAAGTCAAGATAAAACGTAGATGAAAATGACAATAGCAGCTTGCTGCACAAACCTTCCGTTGTTGTTTCTGTTGTTGTCCGTGTTGTTGTTGTTGACGTAGTGGCAAAGTGCCAATCCAAGTAGACAGCCATGCCAAGGACCAAGCAGAACCAGCATTGCTTTGGCATTAAACCTGTCCGGCTTGACTATCTGTTTTCGAAGTGCAAGAAACAGGAGACTCGCAGTTTAGTAGATGATCCTCACAAAAAAGAAGAAGTCGCAAAGAAACAGAAGACTTGCAGTTTAGTAGACGCTGAAGCAACCATGACTGTCATCACCACGCCCCCAAAGCCCATCCAATCCCCCGCTGACATCACGGAAGAGGATCTCGCCAATATCTTGCCCCCAAATCCCTCCGTTGGACTAGCTGAACGCTACTTCAATGTCAATGGGTGTCGTCTTCCTGAGTTAATGGCCATGGCAATGGGCCTCACTTCTGTTGATGGACGTGAACTGGGCAATACTGACATTGAACCTTTTGTTAGCATGAAGTTCCACAAAAAGGTGGTGCCCACGGCAAAGGATTTGATGGAAGAAATCAAGCGCCGCTGCAAGGTTGACAGCAGCAAGAAGGCACCCTCGTGCAGGCACTGGAACAAGGACAAGCTCGTCAGTTGGTTGAAGGAGAACCCAATGTCTGACGTGATTGATCGCGTCTTTGTGCAACTTGAAGAAGAAAAGCTCTTCAACATGTTGACAAAGGCCGCAGAAGAGAAGACTGAAACAGCCAAAAAGAACCAGACTGGAGCTTGGGTGACCCTCGAGCCATACCTCAGGCTCATTGAGTGCTTCTTCCACGATGATAACCGCGAACTCCTGATGAAAACGAACAAGGCATTGACAAGGGATGAGTTGGACGCCAGAAACTCTGACCAAAGGCCTGTTGATTACTGGGAGGCAGTCGCTCGTATGTTCAATGATGACAGCTATGTCTTTTTTTCTCGCATGTTACCTGAACTGCATCCCACTTTTGCGGATGTCATTGACCTTTCGTTCGACAAAGTGCCAGGTACCATCAGTGCCCAAGAAGCCAGACGCAGGTTCAGCGACTGTCGTGCCAAGCTGGTCAAAATTGTTTCCAAGTGGGAGCTCAGCGGTAATGGGTTCGGTCAGAGGACAACAGAAGAGCCCCAGTTCGGTCACATGGAAGAAGAACAGCTCGAGGAAGGGGACAATCGTTCGAGCTTCCTTGATTCTGGAACTCGCGAACACATCCTGTATCTCTGGCATGTGGCGGACACTGAGGAGGTCATGAAGACAGTCTTGAGTATTATCTCGGTCAACTGTGCTGCTGATTCGGAGAGTTGCCAGTCTACTATGGGAGATGACAACGCTTCTGTCAACAGGAGGAAGAGAGAAGCCGAAGTTCGTGCCGTGGCTGAGTTTCGTTCTTCCATCAGCGATGCTCTGTCCAACATGTCCCACGCCGCTTTGTTGACCGAGCTACGTGAAGCTGAGAATCGCTGCGTCATGTACGAAGAACGGGCCCTCACTACCGAACTACCTCGTGTGAAGAAACTCTATGACGAAACTGTCAGGAAGCTTGAGAAGCGAATCACAAAGATCCAGGAAATGGTGGATGCCATCATGGAGCAGAATGCCAAGCGCCAAAGGACCGAGGAAGTCCAAGATACCGAGGAGGAAGATAGCATTGCCCAGGAGAGTGGAAGCACTGGCTATTGAAAGTGGCCATGGTCGCATTGTTTGTGTTGTGTTGAAGTGAAAAGAAAAAAGAAAAAAGGTGGCAAGTGTGCCTCTTCCATACCGATGCTGTAAAGCATGCACAACTCTCTCTTTATTGTTGACTTGCATGCGAGCATAGAGTTTGGTAGACATTAATCTCACTAGGAAGAAATGAAAGACTTAGCGAAATGGACTTGTAGACTTAGCAGTTTCTCATTTTCTTCGCCTTCATGGCTCAATCGCCACCAATCGCTAGCAGATCTATCCATTTCGGCGAACGATCGCAGATCCGTTTGAGCGAGGACGACCGATTGTACTATACATTGCATTGATAGAAAACTGCGTGTGACTCGTAATGTTGGATCTATATGGGTTAATAACTAGATAGAATTTGCAGGAGTGCGACCAACCCAGCTATTAGGCGTTGGTCGTGTGAGTTCCAAGCGTTCCACTCGCTCACACATAATGTCGCGAGGGAGTGGCGCATCCAATCTCACTCTACTGATGCGCACACTCCTGCTAGCATCATCGAAATGTTCTCCACCATGAAGCAATCCCTCTGGTCTGAAGCCATCATTATTGTCAGCAGCGCGCCCACCACCCAACACAATGTTCAACTCATCGGATGCTAGTAGATCAGCCATGTCTTTGTCTTGTTGCTCTGATGGGGATTGTTGATTATTGAGTCTTTCGAGTCGCTCATTGATGCAGAAGTTGTGAAGTCGACACAAACAGCGAACCAAGGCTGTCACTTTGGCGATGGTCAACTTCGTCGATAATGGCCTCAACAGGATACCCCAACGTCGGACAAGCATCCCAAAGGCACATTCAATGGTAATCCGGACATTCGAGTGGTAGTAGTTGTATGCGTCCTTTGGACCACTCCGGACTGCCTTGTAAGGCGTCGCCATGTATGGAGTGTTGACATATGCATTGTGCCCAAACAAACACAAGCCCGACTTCATAAATCCCTCTGTCTCCATCTTCACGTACAGGGGACATGTGGTGAATGCAAGATAGTCGGAGGTTGAAGCTGGGTGTTTGATGGAAATGTCCATGAAGCGCCGTTCATGATCACATGTTGCTTGCATGTTCAGGCCAAATTTCTTCTTTCTGCCACAGAAGAACTTCTTGGGCCCACACTCTGCAGTGTCACAGTTCTTCTGGCTGGGCCGCTCTATCCAAACAACAATCCCATCGATTGCTCCTGCACAACACTCAAACACTCCACGACTCTTGACCTTGAATCCATCAGCAATTTTCTGTTGGTCCTCCCACTTGGAAGGGTAAGTAAATGCCAAGGCATCACACTGGTTTACTGCATCAACTACCTTCCAAACTGACCGATACACGTCTGTGTGACTTATTCCATGTACCAGGCAAATATCATAGGAAGCTCCACCTGCAAAGAACCTCAACGCAGAGCTCACTTTGGATGACAAAGGAATCATGACGTTCTTTGCTCCAATCCTCCCCTTCTTTTTCTTGGTTGACTTTGGTTTCAAGTGGGGATGGAGCAAGCGGCACAGCTTCCAGAATGATGCTGGTTCCATTCGATAGGCCCTTCTCACGTAGTAGGGACCAAGCTCATTGAAGATATCTGCGACTCTCTTCCTGGTTCTTGGGCGATGGGGACTTGGATCTGGCCTACGGTTCTCTTGAATTCCGAAGACTTCAGGAGCGACAGAGAGAAGAACAGCGCACGTAACAGCAAAGAAGTGTCCTGGTTTCATGGCTGGCGAAGCAGCAACCAAAGGTAAGAAGAGCAGCCCCAATAGTACCGATTGAAGTATCATTGTCAGTGGTCGGTGTTATGAGAATCTTCAACAATCAGCTTCTTATTTTATTGTTGTTCGTGCATCTTCTTTCTTGTATCTTTCTATTACATGCCAATGCGCATCCAATGATGAATGAGATGGCTTTTGGAGCGTCCAACTCCTAGTCACGTATTGGATTTTTGGTACTGGGCATTTACCTGTTGGGACACCCTCTGGGACTTCGAGTGACCAAGGGCCTTCATGGTCATAGTTGGATTCTCCGAATGTACGATTCTTGATTACTGTTGGGACAGTGCCTTAGAAACTCTCTGCAAGCAAGATTTAGTATTTATTTTCTTACCATGGCGTCCCCACAGTGCTCCTCCCGTTCTTGCCCTGGCTGAACATGCTCCTCATGCAGTGCTACCTTAGTGTTTCTTCTGCATTCCTGTTGCCATACTGATAGCCAACGATGGTCAATGCTCAACTCCACGTTGTCATCACAACAAGAAGAAGATGAAAAGAAGAAACACGCTGTCATTGTCGGCGGAGGGTGGGCTGGATTTAGTAGTGCTGCCGAGGATCTGAAGATTGTTTTGTTGGATGCTGCTCCTCGTGGCAAGGGAGGTCTTGCCGGTGGATGGAGGACGCCGCAGGGACGCCCGGTCAAAGTGGGCATTCACTGTTTTTGGAGAGACTACACCAATCATACATTTGCCGTCACTAATCACCCCGTGGTTCGCCGCAAGCTCCTCGCAACTATATACTTATTGTCGACCCCAAATCCCCACAAAGACAACCATCAGGAGTGGAAAGAACTTTGTTCTCGAAATCTTTACCTCAAAAGATTGCGTTTTGGAAGGGCAGGATTGTGTCGTTCGGTTTTGGGTGTGATTTTGCTATAGTTCCGTTTTGTTCCGCTGCGTATTTGAGAGAGACATTTTTAGATTGTGAATATCCATGTAATCAATGTACTCAGCCAATCCTGCCTTTGAACCTTGCCCCACAAGTCCCCCACCCTATCGGATCTATCCACTCCCACTTGGAAAGAACTCCAAAGAGAGACTGAAAAGTCGTTGACGTGCAACTCCAGCTTGAGGATATTCTGTGAATCTGCGTTGAAAACCTTGTGGATGGACTGGAGACCTTTCAAGTTGTATGGATGAATCGAATCGCTTCACAACCCTTGACAAACAAGTGGAGACACCGGTTTTTTAATGATACCATCGTTTGATATCACTTCCATGAATGGCCGAGTTAGCTCACAATCGAAGTTGAGTTTTGCCTTGTCCGTACTTCAACACATCCAGTTCCACCAGGATAGTAATCGTGAGAGGCCTGCACGATAAGTATACAATAGCCAAGGATTAGTTGGTAATCCCCCTTCGCGGTGTCGTTGCACGGAAGATACAAACCTAATTATAGAACTTAGCTAATCCCTCCGGGGACTTTGTAATTCCTAAGTTGCTTAATATGCACGGAAGATACAAACTCAATTTTCCAAGCACGGCTGTGTACTCAAAACCCGATGCAGGAGGGTCGCCATTATCCAAAGGAAAGGCATATTTTGCTCTTGAATCACTTAAATTCTCAGCTGGTGGATCCATAGTATGATGTACCGGAATACCAGTTCGTTGATGCAGAAACCGAGTAGTGAGAACCTATCACGGATTTCGCCTTTACCATTTCTTTCTATCTACAGAAGCTCAGCTGATTCGCTGGTTGTCCATAAGGGAAGGCCGTTGGGCAATACAACACAACCATGGTGAATCCTTGCCAAGCAAAATTATTGAGCGCCGCTTCAGACTCGATCCACAACCGGAGACAGTTGGTGTGAAAGACATTCATTCATGCATAGAATATCTTCAGAATCTCGTAGACGGGGTAAATAAGTGAAAAATCCCGAATTACTAAGAACTCTGCATACATACCTACCGAATTGAATTTGTTCTGTGTCCTGCATCCACGCTGGGCTTGGCACCAAACTCTGTTTAGAAACATAAAAGACTGGGCCAATAGAATGGTCGGCTTTTCGGTCGGACGACGTACAGACGGCGAAAAACTTTTGAGTCTTGCTTAATAAAGTAGAAGCTCAGCTATACATAGATGTATATATGGGTATGTACGGGAGGTTAGAAGTTAACATTCTAACTTAATTACTTTGGCGACGTGCGCGATGAACACGGGATGAGCCGATGTTCCGATTCACTTGTTCTCGCCAAAAGGATCCAACCGAAACGGACGACGGACAGAAAAATGACCTCCCATTCTATTGGCCCAGTCTTATATTATTGGGTCTGTCAGTGCTCGTAGGAATTATTGAAATGTCTCTTACTCTTGAGAAGATTTATGACATACGACAATCTAGGCAATGAGACAAAGTGCGAGACTGCATGCGAAACATTTCACCAATTTGGGATACAGTGATCAGGGTGTGGGACTCACATGAAGTACATGCAGTGAGTACGCGATGTGAGTACATGTACTGAGTACTGAGTATACTCAGTACATGTACTCACATGATATCCGAAATCGTGAGTACTACTCAGTACATGTACTCACTTGCCTCCAGATCGTGAGTACTCCGTGAGTATTCTATGAGTACACGATGAGTACTTTCGATGAGTACTCTGTGAGTACTTTCGATGAGTACACGATGAGTACTTTCGATGAGTACTCGAGTGAGTACTCAAGTGAGTACGGAGTGAGTACCCAAGTGAGTACTCGGTGAGTACTTTGTGAGTACTCGCTTACTGCGAACAGAGGAAAAAGATCATTATTTTCTCACTTGGGCCCAAATTCCCATTGAAGCTACTGATTGAACTGATTGACTGATTGAAACTGAGTGAAACTGATTGAAGGAAGCTCTTCAATAGCAGCAAGGAAGCAACTGTTGAATCAGCAAGAAGCCACCATGTCTGATGATGAAGATCACTTATCCCAGGAAGACATTGAGGAAGCTATCAATGAAGGGCAGCAAGAAGACGGCGAAGAAGCCCACGATCTTGATGATGGAGAGCAAGAAACAGAAGCTGCAAATGATGCCATGGCAGCGGCTCTTGGAACTGATTTGAGTGCCCAGTACTTGGAAGCCAAGAGTATCCCGAGGCTCAACCGCAAGCCACCCAGTCGTTCTGAAGTCTGGGAATGCTTCTACTCTGTTGATGTACCCGACATTGATCATATTGAAAATCTCCAAACGTTGGATCCTGTTGCCTATGACAAGATTCATAAAGGATTGCTTTCAGGGGAGCAATATGTAGCATATCGTGCATGCCTCGATGATACGAGCAAGTCACTGGCCCGTTGTCTGCACATGCCAATCTACAAGAAAACAGCATCCGGGGGATTCAATGGCATAGGCAATCCTCGCAAGCACGTGAAGACACAACACAACAACATGTTTCTTGCAATGAAATCTGAAGGCAAAAGTTTCCGTTACGAACTCTATGTCACTCGGTCTGCTGCTACTGTTGCAGTCGGTTCACTGGCAGTACCCCAACAAGTACCCCAGCAAGTACCCCAACAGCTGTCAAGCAACGTCAGTCATATGACCCTTTCAGAGCCACGGTCTCTGCAGCCACGGTCTCTGATTCATGAAATGAGTATCGAGGCTGGAAAGAACAAGGCTCTTGCGGAATTCCAAGATGCACAGCATCGGTTCGCCACAAACAACAACATTCCTCTTCGTGTTCTGACGGACCACAAGGCTTGTCCTGAATTCAGAACTATGATGATATGTATGTGCCATGGTGAATGGGGCGGCTCTGTTGAAGTGTCCCAACAATGGCTTGATGGGACGCATGGCTCGTACAAACTACAGAGCCAGAGATTACCAAAATTTGATTGCTGCGGTTGGAATGCATCTAGGAGAGACTGACGAGTACTACATCATATGGAAGCCTTTGGTGAGCATAAGCGATTCCTCACTGTCTCTCACAATATTTGGGACTCGAACAAGAAGGAAATACTTGGAGTGACACTGTTCTTTTACAATCCCAAAAGGAAGTGCTATCTACGAGTTCCCATGGCACTAGTGGAATGTTTAGACAAGAAGGGAGATCCCACCACGGAGCAGATTAAGCGTCTTCTCACAGCTTTTGGTGTCGAGGATGGAATGATCTACAAGGCTATGAATGATACTACTAGCACGGCGCTAAAGGTGGGCCGTAATCTGAGCGGACAAAATGCCTACTGTGCCATGCATGACATTCAGCTTGCTTTCTCACATGCCACCGGTCAAAAGAAGCGCACGGTTAACAGGAAAGTGGTTGACGAATTCAAGGAGTGCCAGGACATTCGGAAAGAAGGAGAGATGTTCGCAAAGTGGTTGGCCAACAAGAAATCCAAGGGAAGATGGAAGAAGTTATTGGACGAACCAGCGAGTGTTGGTCGGACACCCCGTCCTTTTTGCATGGGCAACGAAACAAGGGCTGGTGGCGAAGCTTTGTTCTACACCTCATTTATCCAGGCTAGGTGGAACCTACACCATTATTGCAATGTTGATAACAAATGTCCAGTGGCGGAGGATTCCAAGTATTACATCATGGCACAAATCATGGCAGTGGAATTCCCCATGTTGAAGCTGGTTGCTTTTGTCCAGACAGATATCTATGGTGCCAATTCGTATACTGCCTATGGTACATACCGTGTGTTCGCTACTTATTGTTATGGCAAGGTGGTCTGGGTTCCAGAGACTCGTCGATCCGAAGCTACAAATGACAACGAAAAGTGGAATGGTACGGCACATTTCTACCCAACCAAGTTTGATGGCCCTCCAAAATGGGAAGATCCCAAAGAAGACACGAACGGACTCTACCTTCCTTCGGCCACTGAGAAGATTGGTTTGAGGACAGTCAAAGTCACGGAGCTACATCGCGTTCCCAAGAAATTATTCCAGCGATTGGCAAAAGACTTGCGAACTTATGGTGCAAATCTTAAGGACGTGAAGCAAGATGACAAGATCTTTGCCATGATGTGTAATCCTTTTGGAAAGACGCACATGCTGGACGACTTGGAGACTGCCTCTTGCTGCTGTTGTTGATTCTTCGGAACCCTCCCAGCAAACAAGGAGATGGGCAAGGGTATTCGGAAGAGAGCCGAGCATCTATTGACGGTTTGGGTCAAACAGATGTGGGGAGACAAATTCGAACGAGCCGATGAAGTGATTGCGAATGCAAGTCCAAAGAAACCGCTGGCCAAGCCACGAATCAACGACCCTCTTGCACAGGCAAGGGCAGCCAAAAAGAGGAAAGTCACAGAAATACCTGTGGAAGAAGGGACGAACCCCATCACGAAAGCAATCGAGAAATGGTTGACGGACGATTTCAACTTGGTGGATGCTCTTCGGGCTCAGAAGCGGAGGCCTATCTCAAAAGAAGTTGTAGTCACAGTTGGCAATGAACCAGAAACATGGCTGGATAACATTGAAATTGTGAAGAAACACTTTGACCTCCAAGAATGGTGGGAAACCTCTGGAAAAGTGCATCGCCCATTAATCTTTGAGGTGGCCATGCGCATTTTGGCAATGCCGGACAGCAATGGCTTCCAAGAAAGGGTGTTCAGTTCTTGCACCTGGTTCGATGGCAAGCTGAGCAATGGACAGAAGGTTGACTTGACCTTCCAAATGAAACTTCTCTGCTACAAAAACAGTGCCTTCATCCAATATTACAAGCAATGCATCAATGATGCACGCAAGGAATGGGCCAAAACCAGAACCAAGCAGCTACTCAAGCTAACAGCAAGCAAACAAGAAGAAGAAGACTATGACAGCGACTTGGACACTATGGTGGAACTATTCAACAGCATCCAGGAGGAGCCCCAAGCCCAGAACTAGGTAGAAAAAAAAAATTCTCTAAGTAATTGATATATGAGTACTCAGTGAGTATTCCGTAGTACTCACAGAATACATGTACTCACATAGTACCTGTACTCACTTGACCCCAGAAATTGTGAGTACTACCCAGTACATGTACTCACATGACCCCCAGGATTATGAGTACTACTCAGTACATGTACTCACATGCTGAAACAGTGTGAGTACCACAACCTGACAGTGATATTTAAAAATAAGAGATAATCTTAGAAGACACAATCAGACATTATTGTACATAAGTAATCCAGCATTGTGCACTATTATGAGCCATTGATAGGCATTATGAGACAAATTAGAAACATAAGCCGTTCCCTACACAGGATCATGGAACATTTAAAGAACAGTATTTACAGACAACAGCCTGTAAAAGACAAAATGCCGAGGGTGGGTGGTAACGTGGTAACCCTAGCCAGTGGTCATCGAGATGACCCAAGCTAAGGTCCAGTCCCAACAACTTTTCTGGAATCGGTGAATCGGTCATTCGGAGGCCATTTCCATGAGGCCCCAATTTGGGAATCCGAATTGCTTCGCCAACTAGTCAGTGGTGAAATCAGAGAATCCGACTCCCACCAGGGCGCCAGATGCCAATGGAACACCAATGAACACCAATGAGATCCGATAAGAACCAATGTTGCCAACTCTGGTTGATTGTTGTCATCATGTAACACCATTGCCATCGTTGTCCAATCCTACCAGCCACAACCAGAAAGCAGTACTTTAGACAATGTTTTTCCTTTCCTTCCTTATCATTGTGCTTCTTTTCTTACTCGTTGCTTCCGCTGTGAGGAACCATGCTCTCGAGGATTTCCAGAATTTTGCCAAAGCTGCCGTCGCTCTGCTTTCCATAGCAGATCCACAATTGTTTGAGGGAAGGAAGGACAATCGCTGTGGAGGAAAGCCACACCAGCAAAGGAAGAGGAAATACGTGAATGACATCTTCAATGAACTGGGCCCACACTATGTCAGGCGTGCTTACCGGATGGAACCCTCATCATTCTGGCGGCTGGTTCGAATGTTGAAGCCTTACATGGAATCCAAACCAAGCCCTTTTAAGCCCTGGAAGAATGGAGCAAAGAATGGGTTGATCCCTCTGCCAAGCAGAGTCAGTTCTGCCATACGATGGTTTGCTGGAGGAGCGGCGTATGACATTGCTGGTGTCCACGGCATAGGGCACACTGATGTGTACCGTTCAGTGTGGAAAGTGGTGGATGCTGTCAATGAATGTCCACAGCTGAACTTTTCCTTCCCTTCGAACCATGCAAAACAGCAGAAGATAGCAGATGAATTCCAGGAGTTGAGCCGTGGAGTTTTCGCTTGTTGTGGAGGAACGGCCGATGGGATTCTCATCTGGACAGAAAGACCAAGCGAGGAAAGCTGTAAGAATGCAGAGTGTGGTCCAAAGAAATTCTTCTGTGGCAGAAAGAAGAAGTATGGCCTGAACATGCAGGCCACCTGCGACGCTCACCGGAGGTTCCTTGATATCTACGTGAAGCATCCTGTGATGAATTGAGCAGTCACTCTCTGGCTGAAACAGACGGCATTACTAATGCTAAAAATCCAACATGTGAATTGTAAGCAGTGAATGGTTAAGTCGGTTGAGCTCAATGTGAGGTCCTGGGTTCGATTCCCGGGCATTGCAATCTTTTCTCATGTTGGTCGGGGATTTCTGAGTGGTATATCTCAGGGAAATCTGATCATGGTGCAATACCCGTCAGAATGAACGGGCCTGGTAATTTGGTAAGTAGTATGTGATGAGATTGACCGCATTGCTTGCGAGGAATGCTGGCATTGCAGGTGTTCCTGATGTCATGTGGGTTGTGCTTGCGGGGCAACTCATGGGGAGATCAATAGTTCCTACTACGAGCCAGATTCGTGACGTCTGGGGAGTGATGAATTGAGCAGTCACTCTCTGGCTGAAACAGACGGCATTACTAATGCTAAAATCCAACATGTGAATTGTAAGCAGTGAATGGTTAAGTCGGTTGGCTCAATGTGAGGTCCTGGGTTCGATTCCCGGGCATTGCATCTTTTCTCATGTTGGTCGGGGATTTCTGAGTGGTATATCTCAGGGAAATCTGATCATAGCATAGTTTAAAGAAGAGAAGTAATGAAAGGATAGTTGACCAGACAGCCTCAGTAGCACTAGTTTCCCCACAGTTGAAGCCTTCTGTGTGGATTGTTCCAAGGCAAAGAGTGAGTTGTTCAATCATTGCTGTGGAGATTGAATAGCAGCGGCAGCCAGCTTTGTGGCTGGCCCATTCCCACTGTCAGAGGAGTGAGGCTCCAAGCAGAGCTCTCCACTCCAGCCAGCTCTTTGTGCATCTACCCTGACTGGATCTCATCGTCCTGGATCAACTTCGGACTACCTGGCTTGGACGTCATCTCCTCTCTACCACAAGATTGAACGCGATGGGTTCATGAAGGAAGGGATCTGTTTGTTTGGTGACAACGCATATGTTAATACAACAACAATGGCAACTCCATACAAGGCAGTGGGTGAAGGATCGAAAGATGCTTACAACTACTTTCATTCCAACGTTCGCATCACCATCGAGTGTGCATTTGGAATGCTGACACGCCGCTGGGGAATTTTGATGCGCCCCTTTCCCACCACAATCACCATCGCCAAAGTCACTGCCATCGTCCGCTGTTTGTGCCGCCTGCACAACTATTGCATAAATGAGAGATTGGCCAGACAGAGCGCGCACAGAACATTTTCGCCAGTGGATTCGCCAGGAGAAGAACTTACCGTGGATGTGGCTGAGCGTCTTGCAAGTGATGAGATGAACATTGTTGTGGGTGAGGGCGGCATGTACTTGGAAGGGGATGGAGAAGACTATCGACCGGAAGCTTTGATTGGTGGTGGCCATCATTTTGATGATATCTCTTATTGGAGTAGAGTCAGTAGGCGAAATGGAGATGTGGTGCTTCCTCGCGAAAAGATGCACTCCCTGATCCAACGGCAAGGACTGAAGCGCACCACACCCCGGCACTGGGTGGGAAAGACACCTGCTCGCTCTTATAAAGCTTAAAGGATAGATAATAATCATTAGTAGACACATGAAACCGCGGCATCTATTCATGAATACAGCATTGACCTGGCTCTCGCGAGAACGATCCTCAACCACTCGCCGAATTTAGAGAGAGAACAAACGAGTTGGCGAATGGAAAGTTGAAAGGTGACAGATAACTACTCGCATCTATAGAATTTAAGTACAGTAGATATCTCAAACGTTTCAAACTATCGCTTTTCAACACAATCCGGAACCATTGATCCGCGAGGAAAGTCAGTCAGTTCCGAGTCAACTGATGTACTCGAAACTGGCTGGTCCTCTCCTTTCAGTCGACAGTCGACAGTTCCAGGCAATCAACTCATTTCAGTCAACACTTCTTCCACAGAACACAACACTCTTTTTCTTTTTTGGCCATGGCGCTCTCATCAATAGCCCATGGAACCACTTTCAGCAGCCAACCCTTCCTCATCATCATCATCAGAGTCGGTATCATCAGAATCCAAGGCAGCGGCAGCGGCAGATGCGGTGGTCTTCCTTTTCTTGTTGGCTCGGCGTTCGCGGCGCTGCTTCTTCACTGCTTCCTCCCCATCAAGGGAATCAAGACATTCCTGAACGGCCTTCACTTGTGCCTCGAGCATCCTGATCCTGCCCATGTACAAGTCACTTATGTTGGAGCTGGTGGTCTCCATGACTTTGACCTGTGACTCGAACAATTTGTCCTGTGTCTCTCGGAGTTCTTTGAAAATGGCGGCACGAGACATGGTGTGCATGGCCAGACCCATCTTTGCACGGAAGAAACCCAAAGCACGTTCGTCAACTCGTCTCTTGCGTGCAGTGGTAACCACCGATCCAGCCACGCTGGAGCAAGCTTCAGAACTCGCGGCACAAGAATCAGAGATGACACTCAAAACATTCTTGAGGATCTCTTGTTCATCGGCAACATGCCACAAGTACAGGATGTGTTCCTTTGTCTGGGAATCCATGAAGTTAGCTCGGTTGTCTCCACACTGGAGCTCGTCCTCTCCCAAGTGACCAAACGCATCTTCATCCTGTCCACGCTGGCCGAATCCGTTTCCACTCAGCTCCCACTTGGCAATGATTTTGATCAACTTGGCACGGCTGTCACCCAGTGGCGCTTCACTTCATCAGCGGTGATGGCACCACCTGGTATCTTTTCGAACGAACAATCCAAGGCTTCAGAGAAATAATCATGCAAATCAGGTAAGCAACGTGAGAATACTTTGTTGTTCTCATTGTTGTACAATCGGGCGCAAGCCTCATAGACTGTCTCAGGCCTGTCCACCGAATTCCTTGCATCTAACTCATCTCTTTCCCCCATCCTGTGCATCTCCATGAACAGTGGGCGGATGCTGTCATTGAGCATGCACTCAATCAGACGGATGTAGGGTTCTGCGGTGATCAACGGAGCAGTTCCCTTGTTCTTTTCCTTCAAGTTTTCCTTATTAACCCTTGTCACAAGATCATAGAGCTTCTTTTCTGCGGCAATTACAAAGGCCCTGTCGCTTGCATTGGTGAGTGGATTCCTCTGCAGCCAGACAAGACACTTCTTTTTGTCCCAGTGGCCGCACTTTGGTTGTTCAAGATGGCCATCCACAATACAACGACGCTTGATTTCCTCCACCATGTGCTTCTGCGTGGCTGTTACCTTTTTCTTCAACTTCATGGAACGATAAGGCTCCTCCTCTACGTTGCCAATCTCATGAAAGTCAGACGTCTTGAGGCCGATTCCCATTGTCATGAGATCGGCTGTAAACTGACCACTGCACTTGTAGTACCTTTCAGTAGGACCGACAATGACACCATCAGGGTGCACGGCTCCTAGTTCTGCGTATGGTATGTCAACATAACTGCGGCGGCCATTGGCATTATCTTCTTGAGTGTTTGACATCTTACTTGTTTCTTTTTCTTCTTCAAAGGGCATATACTTCAGACAATGCCACGATGAAGGGATCCTCATGTCCAGCGCAAGTACATCGAAACGGCCGGACAATCGCATTGGCTTCAGACCAAAGCGATAAGGTGGAGTGGCTTTCTTTGTACGTGCCATTCTGTGATGAAATGGTTGGCTGGTAGCTCATACAATGATATCTTAAAACCTCAACATTGTCATTGTTTGGTTCTTTCTTTTTTATTTTAGATTTTATCTCCGTTGGTGGCAACATGTCAAGAATGCTCCCCAAACCAGTCAAGTTGGGGTCTGTAGAGCCAATCAAACTGGTGGTTGGAACCAAAAACCTATTTCGGCCTTGCGCAAACCAAGCCTCTTGCCGTTTGCCCAAAGCCGAAATTGGTTGTTGCGCAAAGGCCTCTTTTGGGAGTCATTCTCGCAAGGTCACCTCCAAAGAGCCACCAATTTCCGATTTTGCCATCCAACCAGAGTTGTTGAAACTTGACCTTTAGAAGAAGAACCATCAAGTAAGCTTACTACTACTAGCTAGTACCTGGTAGTAGCTACTTACTGTACCACCTGTAGCGGTACGGTAAAGGCACCAGTTTACCTGGCTCTTCACTTTACCACCACAAGTCCAATCGGACGACCAGATCAAGCCAAGCAAGAGACCTTCCAAAGCACAAAATAACTCAACGACGTCCTCACTGCACGATCGCCATGCCCAGTAAAACGGAAGTGGCCATTTCTGTGGGTCTCCTGATGGCGATGCTGGGGTTACTGTGGGAGTTTTCCTCGTTGCGCCAGTATCGTCAGTCGCCTCACAATACTCAACGCAGTACTCGCACGGACTTGATGTACAGCAACACGACCGCAGTGATTCTGCAGACCTTCCGGTCCGAGCTCGAAGATGCAAAGCAGGAACTTTTGGAAGCTAAATCTCGATTGAACAAGCAAGAAAAATCTATGCAAAAGCTTAGTAAACTCAAGGAAGAAATCCAGAATAATGCCTCTTCCAAGCAGCGTGACTTGGAGAACCAAGTGGCCAAGTTGGAACAGCAGATGGGCAAACTATTGGAGACTAATAAGAAAGGAATGGTGCCTGCACAACAGCAACCACAGCAAATCCAAGAGCTACAACCACAACATCAGCAACAACAACAACGACAAGAGCAACAAGAAACAGAGACAGGCCAGCAGGTCACCAAGAAGGCAGAAAAGACCAATGAGAATTGGTGGCTGGCTGATCGAGTTCCTTTGCTTCCTTGGGAATTAGAATCCATCACGGGAAAATGTAATCCTCCAGATGGTGTTCCGGAGATTTGCTGCGCCAGAAGTACCACCAAGGGATCCGGACAACCAGTGGCCTTTCGACCAAACCTGTGCACTACCGATACCAAGCGATACGAAAATGTGGCAGAGAAAACCCTTGAATATCTTCAAGAACATCCTGTGGATGGTATGGGGTGTGATGTGTGCCGTATCATCCAAGTCATGCAGGAACAGAATTGGAAAACATTGGTCGTGGCCGGAGATTCCATGACAAGGCAAACCTTTGCCGGGTTCCAATGTGAACTCTTGAGGAGGGGCTATGAGATGAAGACAAAGGTAGAAGGGGACTTGGCGGATCCCCGTAAAGGGCTTCGATATGGGATTCGCCAGAGAAAAACGCTCACCCTCACCAAAATACCAGGATCATCAAAATCATCCAAAATGGTTGATATCAAGATTATCTTTTACATCATGTATTGGCCAACCGCAGGAAGCATTGATCAGTTCATTCTTGGTCCTGGAACGGATGTGTACATCTTTGATCACTCCCTTTGGTACAGACATTGGGAAATGCCAAAGTTTCTGGAAGGCATGACAGCCCTGCTGAAGCAACTCACAACTGCCAGCATGCCACCCAAAATGATCATGTGGAGGGAGCAGTCCGCCCAGCATTTCAATCGTCCGGGAGGCTCCTATTCCCCGAAAGGACCTGAGATGGTCCCTGGGGTAGACGGTTGTGTCCCAATTCACGACTACACAGCAAAGTACCAACATGTTCAAGTTATGAAAAATGCAACAGAGCGAGCGGGCATGAACTTTGTGGACCCACACCAGCAGCAACTTGAGCAGCCACCAGCAACAGGACCATCATCGTTGTCGTTGTCCAACTCCAAAAATCTCTACTTTATTCCTTTTCGAGATTTTTCATCACAGTTTCATGACATTCATCGAGACGGAGAGTGTACTCATTATTGTTCGACACCCGATCTTTGGTTGCCCATTTCTAGAGGAATACGGATCCATATGGATAACTACAATCACTTGCAGGGGCAGAATGCTGCCAGTGATGTTCGAAGCTAGCTAGTCCACTGCTGGAGTACTTTTAAAAATTGTGCCAATTCTTAGAACTTGCCTTGTGTAAACTTGCCTTGTTGAAACTACACTCAAGCTTAATCACAAAAATCCCTTTCACTTACATGACCTCAATTCAGACAGCCAAGGTAGAGCCACGGTACCGGTACCATACCCTGTACCGGTAACAGACACCGTTACTGGCTGATGGCAGCTGCATCGAAGCGGTTTTCAAAAGGCAAGCTGAGAATCACATTCCTCTGCAAATTTGGTTTCACTTCTCTCAAACACTGCTCCCGAACACTTCTCCTGAACACTTCCCCCGAACACTTTTAGTGTTGTATTAGTATTCCCTCTGAATTATCAGTGGACAGTCTTTTAGTATTTTGCAGAAAATTTTCGTTGACAATTAAATTTTTGTACCTGCGCACCGCACCGCACCCTAGCGCACCGCACCGTACGAATTAAAAGCTTCAGAGATGCAGCATTCAAGGAATGCGATATAAAAATAATCCGTGGTACCGATGCCTACCCTACCCTGAACCCTGAACCCTACTGATTAATGCTACACGTCACAATGCCACCGCGCTCACGCATGACCACCACCTCACCACTTTTTCTCTGAATTTGCACCCTTTGTCCACCTCCTCCGTCTCCTTGACCTTCTAAAAGCACGCTACGCTACCACAGCAATTGTTTTGTCATAGTCTAGTTTCGTCTGAAGCATGAAGGTCTCTTCTGGTGCAACGGCATTCCTGCTCGTCGCTTTGGCGCAGCTGTGCTTGGGTTTTGTTTCGAAAGGTAAGCTGATTATATCTCTGATTCCTCCTGCAAAGTAGACTACCGTAGACCAAGTATCGTCTACGTTTTCCAACGCTTTTCTCATGGTTGGCACTTCCTTTTAAAATTAATAATTCATATAGCAACACCCAGCCCAGTATGTGCGAGTAGAAATCGATGCAGTTCCCTTTCAGTCGCTTCGACGCCACTGGAGCTGCAAGAAAAGTTTGCCAAAATCAAGCCAGCGCTGCCCGCTGATTTGGACGTGGTTTCGGCTGGAGGATGGTACAATCTGCAAAAGACGTACGCGCAAGAAAGCCCCAAAGACGCACTGGTTCAACTCATTGTGGAGGGACTGGTGGATGGAAACAAAAAGGTGGAATTTGCCGCAAAAGAGGAACGACTGAATGCCTTGTTGATTTTGCTCTATGCCATGGGAAAGGGGTTCGAAGCCGACGTTGTAAATGGCGAATGGTCCTTGGTCTTTAGCAAACAGGGCAAAAAATCACCCAGAATACAAAAAGCCGTTGGCAAAAAGGAACGGGCCGGGCAATCTTCGGTCGTGTACGATATCCAAAGCATGACCTTTTCCGGTGGTGCCACCATTTTGAAAAAGGGCAAGGTGGCGTCCACGGTAAAGTACAATCCACTTTCGCAGGGATACTCCAAAACAGTCGACCACAAGATTGTGATTCGTCGCATTGGGTGTGACATCATTGGTGCATCCTGGAAGTTTTGGTTTCTGCCCAAGATTCCTCTACCGCTTCGTGCCAAGGGTGGATACCTGGAGTTTATTTACATGGATTCCGATATTCAAATCACCAAGGGAAATCGCGGTGGACTGGCAATTCACTTTCGCCCCGAGTACCTGGAAAAGAAGTTGGCAGCGTATTCTGCATAACAGTCAGGAAATACTAGCAATCTACCGATCGAGCTGTCTCGTTGCTATAGTTGGAACAAACGAGATGACGACAATACTTACTTGACTTGCAGACTTGCTTGATCTCTCCGTACCGGAGTGGGACAGTGGATTCTTGTCAGGCGTGTCCATGCGAAAACAGGTCCAGTTTCCCCTTGCTATTACTGTAGCAGCAGTTGGTTTTAGGCTGGGAATAATGTACCATAAAACAAGCGTCTGCATGAGTCTACAGCTCGAGGAAGAGGAACGAGACAACGTAGCTGTGGCTGATCGCGTGCGTGTGTACAGCATGGCCTAATTATCTCTCAGTCGATGACTTGTTACCTCTTGAGACTACCGCTACGATGCTACTTTAAAAGGGAGCTCAAAGCAAAATCTTTCGTTCATGAATCAATAGTTTAATATGTAATACGTGAAGTTGTCGAAGCAGTTGATTCAAAGTATGAAACCCAAGGAAACCATGCAACGTGGAAGCCCCCCACCGTTACAAAGACTTGGATTCATATACCAGAAGAAGCAATACCTGAATGCCCAACATCCCGGAGCCAATATCCCAAACACCACATTTTTGCCCAAAGAGTTGAAGCCCTGATAAGCTGTAGAGCAGCAACCACAGGGTGTTAGAAAAGATACCGAATGCAGAAGCAGGCTGCTTCTGCGCAAATTGCTTACCACGGCATCTTCTAGTACCGGTAGGAGGTATCTAGGGATCAAATGTCATGTTGAAGAAGAAACCACCAGACGACTCTTCTCCCGGGCAGGCCTCGCAAGAACAGCCACAGAGTAGAGAAGTCCTACAGTCAAAGTCTTCAACTTCAACAGTAGTACAGGTCGGCAGGGTAACTCGAAACTTGGTTTCACAACTGAACCAAACATCCACCAAACTGTCACAGATCCCAGCTGGGATAGAGCCTGTGAGAAAAGTATCGGGAGAGGGGGGGGGGGGGGGGGGGGGGGGGGGGGGGGGGGGGGGGGGGGGGGGGGGGGGTAATGATGTGAGATCGGGCAAAGATTCAAGCTCAGATGGAACGTTGCCACCAACATATGTCTCGTGGAAGAACACCTCCTTCAGAGCTGTTAGATTTCCTATCTCAGTTGGAAGTGTTCCTGTGAATATGTTGTGGTCAAGGTGGAGTTTTTGCATGCTTTGCAGAAGACCAACTTCTGTGGGGATGGTCCCACTGATTTGATTTTCAGAAAAAGCAAGGGTCCTTAGACTGGTCAGGTTCTGCCAGCCATTAGATGGCAAGGTGCCTGTGAAGTGGTTTCCATCAAACAGTAAAATTTCAAGCCCAGGGAAGCCCAAGAAGAAATCTGGGAGGGATCCTGTCAATTGGTTGTCATCAATGTCCAACCGTCTCAATATGCTCAAATTAGCCAGTTCTGATGGGACCGTCCCTGTGAGTCCTGTATCCCAAAGGAGAAGATGCTGAAGTTTGGTGGCCAAGCCAAGCTCTGAGGGGATTGGAGTATTGTGGAAAGGAAGGTTGTGGGCATAGAATGCTTCTAAATCTGTCATTTGCCACACACCATCCATAGTAGCTTCAGTGATACCAAGCAAACCATGAACAAGAAGCACTTGCATCTTGGGGAGTGTGTAGAGCTCAGAAGGAAATGTCCCAGTAAATCCTGCTCTGTTTAGATTGATCTTCTTGAGTTCACGCATATTGGCAATTTCGGTAGGGATGGTTGATGGAAAAGGGTTGTAGCCCAGATACAACTCAACCATGCTAGTCATCAAGCCGATCTCTGTTGGAACAGTCCCACCAAGGTAGTTTCGATCAGCTGGAAGCAGAAGAAGAGATATCATCTGGTGAGAAATCTTTGAAATCAGGGAAAGGGTGGCTGCAACAATAACCGAGAGCAGGGGACTTACCAGACAGTCTCAACAGGTTCGTGAGCAGTCCAATCTCAGAAGGGATGGTGCTGCCTTCTAGTCCATAATTCTTTTCAAAGTCAAAGATTAGTAGCTCGGATAACATGCCAATCTCTCGTGGCACTGACCCAGTCAAGTCTTTGCCACCCATGAGTAGATATTGATATCGCCCAGCATCATCGCAGGGAGAGGTCACATTGATTTTGTCATCCCTCGTTGTGGGGTCCACACCAGCTGTTTCAGTCAGAAAGAACCAGTGCTTGCATTCATCCAAGGTATGATTCAGCCAATTGTCATTGATAGCCCAGTTGGTACCTCCAGTGGAATAGTAGAAGGTTGCAAGAGCAAACCGCTGCAGGATTCTCCAGTCAGGGTAGGTTTCAAAATTGGGATCATCCATGAGCCAAGCATAAGCTCTGGCTTGGGGGGAGATCGAGTCATTCACGATTTTCTCCACTGAGTAGTCAGGGAATCCCAAGGTGGCTGCAAAAGAAGTAGGGGCCGCTGATGGCACAACTGTTGGAGCGGTTGTTGGCACGACATCAGCAGCATCCTTGTCTTGGTTGCCGGCCAGGCCCAGGACGAGACCAAGTACAACAATGCCAACAACAACAAAAAAAGAATGATTTTCAATGCCTCCTTGCTATCCGTCTTGTTTTCAACGGTGAGGTTTCCACTGGATAGACGCAATTCACCTTCTTGCACGGGGTCCGCACTTTGTATGTTTGCTTCCTCATCTGTGTTGACAAGGCGTGCGGATGGCATGGTTGCGGACGTTCGTAGCTCCATCCTGTCATTGGCACTGCTTGCCCTCAGGCTGGTTGGTACGGTAGCTGTGTGGGTGCTCTGCGCGACGTTTCGAGAGAATCATCCGCCGTAAAATTTGTGTCAACAATTGGAGGTGCAGTGGTCTCAGTCGAACGACTACCGGCAACAGCCACAGCTCCGGGTCTGGAGGAAGGGCGACTATGGATGTCGCGTTGTAAGTTGAGCGTGGGGGGACCACCAGTAGCGGGGGAGACGGAGCTCTCCTGGTTTCCACGTAGATGGTCATCCTTGTTTTTGTTCTCCTCAGAGACTGTGTATCCTTTGGCAACCTTTGTTAGGCCATGTTGATCGGTTGAGATGTCCTTGAACAAGCCTGCTTTGGCTTTGGCAATCTCAAGGTCCTTTGATTCTTCTTCTTTCAGATGGCTGCTATCCTCATCTGGAACGAGTTTCTTCGCGAGGAAACGCTGCACAACACTGATCTTGCAGCCTCCTTTTCGGCTAGCAAGTTAAGACCGGAAGCGGCCGTAGTCGTACTCGCTGCTTGCAGCAGGACCACCATTCTTAGCCAGTTGTTTGGCAATGGCATCCAGGAGATCCAATTCTGTTTCGTTGGTTCTTTACTCATCGCAGCTAGCTATTCAGTCAATTCTTTTTGTTCACAGTTGGCTGTTCACAGAGGGTTGTAAGATTACAATGCTGTCACCTTCTAGCAATCGATAAATAATGAGGAGCAAGTTGGACTTGTTTTGGGTGGTGGAAACTGGCAGAAGAAGCTTCAACCTTGAGAGTCTATTAATTAATAGCTAGAGTACGACACCGTACAGTACGTAGACTATGTTGACCCTGCAGTCCCGCTCAATGATGCTGTAGATTAGACTCTACTAGGTGCTGTCTCGCCGATTGGAAGAAGCTTGAAAACTTGCATCTGCCAGTTTGTTTTCAGTCACAAGGAGCCGTTCATACGCACTTCCAATGCCGCGGCCTTTGCATGGCGACCGCAGAACATGCGACAAACAGATGCATCTTTGAACCCACTGTGGGGACAATCAGTGGCACGTACAGTACGTACTAGCTAGTAGGATTTCATTATTACAGCGACTTTGCCAATTTACAGCACTTCACTAGCTGTTACTTTACCACTTTACATGTACCTAGCTAGCTAGTGCATCTGAACCCCCATTGTGCAGCAGTGCAAAATCCTCTGAGAGGGGTACAGTACCCCCCTTCCCTACAGGTGTCAAGTGCAAGCAGTATTTTGCCCTTAACCAAAGGTAGTGTAACCCCCCCCCAATCCTGCAGAGCCTAAATAATCCATTGTGAGCTTAGCTTGGAATATTGAATCTTGGTTCAGGATTAGCTTGGAGCTGCTATTAGAAACCATAATCTCATGGTCAGCTTTATACTTTGGCAAGGCAGGAAGTTTCCATCAGGAGAAAGCAACCAACTACAAGCAACTTGGATTGGAGGACGACCCAGCCAGAGACCAAGAGCTTCTCAAGGCTGTCGATAGGTATGGTTATACAGTGGTTTTTTTTTGCAACAAGCTATGAAAATACTACATGTATAGTCGAGAAGCTACACCTTCACTTTCCGGTCCATAGTCTAGCTAGGTAAGTGTATGTAGAGCAAGCAGCAACATCCAATGGCCAAGGGGGGGTACCTAATAGCTATGATAGTACCGCCTGACTCTGCCATGCTGAAAGGGAGAGGTACCCGGCACCACTGTACTGTACTGGAACGTTGTGGAAATAAGCGAGTCCCGCTTGGTTCTCTCTTAAATCCAAACGGTCCTCTCCTGATCCTGAGCTGTACTCTCATTTAAATAGGAGAGGACCCAAGTGCTCTCCTAATCTTCAGTACTCTCTTAAGTACTCTCCTATCTCCAACGGTTCCTCTCCTATGTGTACGTGTAAGATGTATGGCACACTCTTCTATTTCGAAACGTTCTCTCCTAAATAGATGGTACTCTCTTAAGTAATCTCTTAAATCTAGGAGAGTACAACCGCTACTCTCCAATTTCGAAACGGTCCTCTCTTAAATCTCCGTGGTCCTCTCCATTGAAAGTAACCACGACTGATATTTCCACAACGGTCCTGCTAACTAAGGCTGATTTATTTCTACACTTATATCTATTTAGAAGGTGGTCACTTGAACAAATAAATAATGGGGGTGGCGACAACCGAGACAGTTCTTCTCCAGTGAGACGAGAACTGGCAACTGGCAGCCGCCGGTTTGGTTTGGGTACTATAATAGTGGTAGTGTTGCAGTACCTAATGATAAGGTTCAGGACTATTCTCGTTGCTTGTTTTGTCTACAGTAAGGTTCAGGCTTTGGTTAGGGTTACGGTGAATGCAGGGCGGAACTGCTCTACAAGGCTAAAAAAATAGAATAAGATACCTCCAGTCATGAAGAAAGTGAATGATCTTTGGGACGCCCCCGCCAAAATAGAGACAGGAAGGACCGAATGAAAGCCGATGATGATTGGACCATGGCCGACGGCAAACGCCTTTTGACACACATTTTGCCTCTCTCAAGTTTGTTTGCGTTGCGTTGCGTTGCATAGCATTGCACTTTTTTTCCAAGAGGGACGCCACCATCTATATGCATAGTTATTAGCCAGGTGTGGCAGGATAGCAGGAGCGGACAATCAAGAGACGGCGGTTCTCGTGGGTTGTCCCTAGCCTGACTGTTTGTTGAGTCTTGCCGTGTTCAAGTCAAGTCGAGTCCATTCAGTGTTGCCGCTGGTGCCGTTCCGGGTTGATTGGTCATTGGCAAGGCAACAAGACGAACCATAACGGTCTGATCTGATCTGATTTGGTCTGATCTGATCTGTCTGATCTGATTGATTGTGGTGGACACGAAAACGACCACGATTTGATTTCAATTGCTTGATTGGACTCTAGTCAAGAACAAGTCAGTTTCTTTGGGTTGCATTGCATGGTTCTATTATTGCTGGCAGCTTATCAGTACTATCAACGACAACAACAACAAGCGGAAGGAAGAGAGAGTCCCTCTCTGCTGAGCCTGGAACAGTTCAAGGAGACTTTTGGAGACCGATTGGCGGGCGTGGAGACTATTGTGCAAAGCACGTATTCACGCTGTCAATCTGAGCCCATTCCCTTATTCCAGCCATCTAGTCAACCACCATCTAGTCAAGCATACGACTATTACTGTATAGACGACGACGACAACAACAGTCTCATTCCCATGATGGACACCAGTCATCATTCCTCGGCATCTTCGAGTACGTCGTCAAAACGACGTGTGCGACCACGAGAAACATCCAACTTGAGTTCTTCCGAACATGGAACTGCTGTATCCACGGCTACCACTGCCATTGCCATCAACTCCAATCTACTACGATCAACACCACGAACGTTTGTACAAGATGACATTCGACAAGCATATATTGACGCCGTCTTTGGACCTGCCTTTTTTGCCACGAGAGCATACCAACCACCCCGACAAGGCATGGGATTGGCACAAATACCAGAATATGTCACTTACACGGCATCCATTCCACCACCACCCGTTCCCTTTGGAGGAGCCAAACTACCACTCGAACGGGAACCCAAGTTGGGAATGACACTGTCCAAACTAGCATTGGGATTATATGTACAAAAAGTTCTACCCAATTCCGAAGCCGCATTGGCAGGAGTCACTGCGGGTAGTATTTTGGTTTCCATTAATGGAATGGGAATGCTGGTAGAACCATCCCGGCATGCCCTCGAACGAATATGGCAATACGAGGGGCTCTTTGCGCCCTCACAACAACACGACAATCCTATTCAACAAGACGATGGATCCACCAGTTCAGGTTCCAACAACAACAATAACAATGAACAACAACAACGACGACCCAAAATGAACGATCCACTGGCATTGACACTCTACAAGGACGGACGACTCTACACGGCCCTACTATTGTCCAATCCATCCTATTATGGCATTCAGTGGGCATCCTGTGGCAGTTTTTGTCTCGTCAATCGAGCATACTCGTACGCCAGTTCCATTGGAGGCGTCCGACGTGGATCGATTGTCGCCAGTGTCAATGGCGCGTCCCTTCGAGAAATGGATCATGCGCAATTTGGGGAACGCATTCGGGACATTTTTCAAGCACGAGAGGAAACGATGCAGTTGTGTCTGGCGTATACACCCGCCGCGGGACGCACCGGTTTTTGGGAACGACGCGCGGAAGAAGATGTGGAGGAACTCACCAATAAGAAGAACAAACCAAAGTCGTTTACACAGAAACGAAATGGAATTGAAATTCGAGTCCATTCGTTTGAAGAGTCGTGGCAGTCGTTGTGGGGACCACAACAGCAGCAAAAGCCGCCACCGGAACCAAAACGAGGTCCACTCTCCAAAGTATGGAACAGTGTCACGGGTCGACGTTGCGGTGGTGGTTCTTCATTGCCCACCAGCACGTCCTCCTCATCGAGTGGAGAGGAAGATTTGGCAGGGAGCGTGGCGGAATTGGCAGGGCGGGTAGTAGAAGGACAAATTGTGGCACCTGCGACGCAACAACACAGGTCGTGCCATTGGAGTCGACAACAACGCATCTATGGACCGTGTCCCGTACTGACCAAACAAGATCTCACGCAAACGTGGGATCCACTCCAAGCGCTACTGTTTTGTTTGCGGGGGTATCGACAATTGTTGGCCATATTGCCCACTGACAACAACAGCAGCAAGCCCACTACCAATGACGATCATGTACAAGGCTTTCCCCACAATCAACTCTTGTCGGAAGCTGAAATCACCCGACAAATCAAAGAACTCTCGTCAGAAGACATGATTCAAACCTTTTTGTGGCAATTTATCAGTCTCATTGCCTACTATCAGAGCAACCAGGCTGGAGGCGCTTTGGAGGAAACAATTGGCGACAAGGTGATCCCAGCCACAACCACGGCCGCGGGAAGTGCTAGAGTCGGTGATCCTTGGATGGAAGAAAAGAAGGAAGAGCGAGCGGCTCCGTCCAGTACCCGCTCGACTACCACTACTAGAAATCACTTTGCGGACGACGCCATGCGAAAGGATCCCTCGAGTAGTTCCCTTGGCAGCATCAATCAAAACAACGACTTTGGAGACGTCTTGACCAGTCTCTTGCTCAAGCTGTCGCGAAAAGACCAAGACTTTTGTCAGCGTCTCTACTTTTGCCTGCGGAGTACGTTGAAATGCTTGGAGTGCGACACGGACATGGCCGAACAGCCGCCATCCTCCTACAAACAGAACAGCAACAATCACTTGTTGGCATTGTTCAATTGCTTAAAGCTGCTACGATCGGCGGAACGAGAGGCTATTGATGGAGGTGACCTAGGGAGCATTATGAGTGTAGAGCAGCAGTTGCTCACGACGTCTGGCACTACGACGGCAGATTCCACAGCTGATGCGTCCTATGATACAGCAAACCTCTCCTTTAACAGCCAGAAATCGAACAAGGGTCGATTGTTTGGGAAGCTGTTTCGGAAGAAGAAAAGCAAACGGAAGGGATTGGATATGGATAGCTCCATGGAATCATTAGCACAAGATCCACAAACGCCAGTGTCTCCAAAGAAACAGTTATCCCAGCTTGTACCATCCCCTCGGAAACTGTCGCCACGAAAGGCTCCGCGACCATCCCATCAGCTTCAGTTACCGCCACCACCAATGCTGACACCGTTGTTGGAGAACATGTCGGAGTTTGTGAAGGAGCTAGATGGCATCTGCACGTCCATTGAAAAGCGATTGCTCAAGTCAATGTCGCAAAAGATTACCGACTGGGCATTGCAACCATGGTCTGCGTCCAAGAGCACCGTCTTGACCAGTCTGACCGAAGGAATGCGACAATCTCTGGGAAAACACAACGGGAGCGTCGTCGCGGACGAATCGCCATCGAAAACGTGTACCGGAACTCGTCGAAAGCATCGGTCAAATGCTCTACCAGCGAAACCCTTTTGTTTGGTCAATCCTCTGGACTCTCAAGAGCTCCTTGTAGGCATTGACGAGAAAGAATGCTACATACTCCCGAGCGCACATTTCCCGATCCTCTTGACCTTTGATGCGATAGATCGACAACCCCTTGTTGGACCGCTGGTGCAAGAACCCTCGCTGCTGCAACGAGGCCGAGATCGCTGCTACCGAGTAGTCGTTGAGATTTGCAGTCTCTCGTCGTCAGCATCCCGTCTCGTGCTACATGGCGCCGTCGGTGGTGTCATCCAGGAATCCGTCTCGTCGTTGCAACATGGTGGCAAAGCTCATGGCTTTCGGCAAAAGCTACAATTCGAAACCCGGTCGTCGTGGGGAGCACCTCGGACGCTTTCGCTACGACTATCCAGCGTCCCTGAAGACAGCGAGGACTATGGCATGGATAGTAGCGGCAACTACACGGCAACAGACGGTGGCTTTGGGTGGGTCGACCTAGCTCCTCTCTGGGATCGCTTGGAGCGATTTCAAGAACCAGTTTCCTTTTGTACGGCCAAGATCTACGCGATGGGGAGTCATGGCTTTGACGAACAGGGGGAATTCATGTCTCTGAGTCCACGAGGAGGACGGGTTCGTCCGATGCGCTTGGAATGCAAAGTAACTACGCAACTTGTCAGTGACGATACGTTGGAGCAGGCGCAAACCATGCCTCTCCACAGACGCCTACTCCTGTACAAGCACGACGATGATCTCCGACAAGAAGCCTTTGCAATTCAATTCGTCAAGACGTGCGACACCATCCTGAAAGCTTCTGGCCTAGACTTGAAGTTGTTGACCTTTGGCTGCATCCCTGTTGGCGCCAACCGTGGTTTCATCGAATGGGTAGAAGGCAGCGTCCCATTATCAGACATTTGCCAAAAGCCCTATTCGTCGTTCTTTGGCACAACGTCTAGTGCTGCCACAACCGCAACGAGCAGCAATGACGACAACAAGGGAGACGAAAACGACGAGGACAATGATAACAAAGCTGGAGCGGATGGCGACGATGGAGATGACTTGTCCATTGTTGTAAAGGCCGGAATGTCAAACTACGAGTCTGTGTACTACATGGGCATGGTGGGCTTGGGTGTGGGCAATGCGGCCGCCTCTGCTATCAAGAGTGCAAACCGTCGTCGCCCCTTTCTCGGTCCTCGAGGTTCCCTTGCCAACAATCCGATCCAAGACTTTTTGCGAAGCATTGCATACGATCCTGAGGCTCCGTATTTTGTCGGCCGTGCCGTGATGGACAACTACGTCAAGTCTTGTGCTGGCTACTGTGTCATCACGTACTTGCTTGGCGTCGGTGACCGTCACCTGGACAACTTGTTGATCCACAACCAGACAGGAAGCTTCTTTCACTGCGACTATTCCTTCCTCTTTGGAAAGGACCCCAAGAAGTACTTGCCAGTGAGAGTCACGGAAGACATGATATTTGGAATGGGAGGTCGTGAAAGCGACAACTATGCCAAATTCCTTTCCTTTACCGGATGTGCATTTGTGACATTGCGTCAACCGGAGAACGTTCGCCTGCTGCTCTCCTTGTTGCGAATCATGGAGGCGGCTCGCCTTCCGGATGTCATTGCTAGTGACGGTGCTGTGGAAGTGGCTTTGGGTCTGCGCAAGCGTCTACGGTTGGACCTCACCGAAGAACAGGCTGTTGCCTACATGGAGGAAATGATTGAATCTAGCTTGTCCTCCAAGATTTGGATGGCAGTGGACGCTATCCATTCGTTGGGAAAACGATTCTGAGCTGTTCATCTCGTTTGTACCTATGCCAAGCTCTCTTTCCTCGATTGCTTTTGCGAGGCAGCTCATTTTTCATAAGTAGATATAGAACTTTGCTTAAAATTGCAACCTTACATTCTCCGTGTCTCTACTGGTACCTACTGTAGACACCCATGCCGTAATCTAAACCCCGTCGTCTTCTTGTCCTCGGTGGGGCAGGAATGATCCAAAGATCCAACTCTAACCCTACCGGTACTCTGAATCTTAAGAGCAGCGGCCGACCGCCAATCCAAGGCCACAACCACCAAAACTATCTCAAAAACATCTTGGCTCTCTCTAATCCATACTAGTAGTAACGTAGTAACTCCCCATTCTCAAAAACACACTGATTGATCTGCATGAGCGGCATCGACTATGTCTTCATCACCTCCTCCTCCACCACCAGAGTCCAATATTGCAAGCTCTCATCATAAAGCTGTGATTTTGTTTTACAAGTATCTGGATCCGTCAAGCTCCAAGGCATGTCGTTACCTGCACGAATATCCCACCTATTATCTCCCCCGCATCGAACAGTTCCAAAAGGATTTATGTGCTCGATTGGGATGCAAGGGAAGAATATTATTGGCGGCGGAAGGTATTAATGGAACACTCTCGGCAGTCTCCATGGATCAGTTGCAAAAATATCACCAAGCCATGGAGCAGTTCGATTTGTTGCGCCATTGTGGGTATCCTCTAGTAGAACTGCAACAACAATCAACAACGCAAGGGAATGAAGAAGAAGATGAAGATGATTCTCACTATAATATCTATACCGACATTGACTGGAAAGAGTCCTACCTTCAGTCTTCTTCTGCCAAAGACAAGAAATTGGTGGAACCATTTCCCAATCTCAAGATAAGTGTGGTCAAAGAACTCGTCAGTTCGGGAGGCGTTGTCGGAGTCCAAGATATTGCAAACTACGGAGGTGTCCACTTGTCACCAAGAGAGTTCCATCAAAAGATTATTATGCAACATGACAAAAATAATAATTCCAAACCAGTCGTACTCATTGATGTACGAAATACCTTTGAACATGCCATTGGACATTTCGTCAACCCCAATACACACGTGAGATGAAACAAAACAAAACAAAATTGCATTCCACGCAGTGCGTCTCTGGAAAAAATCACTCACAGTCTGCTCTAACATTGATTGAATACATCTACCGTATGTTTACAACAGGAAGCTGCCATGAACCCTGAAATGGTCACCTTTAGTTCCTTTGATAAACAGTTTTGTGAAAACCACGCGGAAACGCTCAAAGACAAAACCGTACTCATGTATTGCACTGGGGGTAAGTACGTGCAGTGCTTTCACAGTACTACCGGGCAACATTTATTTGCTTGCTTGCTTCAGATTGATTGATGTTATAAAAATACCTTTGTTTGCTTTCCCTCCACTGCGCTTCAAGGCATTCGCTGCGAAAAAGCCACGGTCATGTTGAAGAAAAGGGGAGTCCAAGATGTCTTCCAATTGCAAGGAGGAATCCATCGATACCTGGAAACGTACGGAGAAACGGGTTGCTTTCGAGGGCGAAACTTTCAATTCGATCAACGAGTCTCCTTGACTCCAGCAGAGCATTATTATCAACAGAGACATAGCAGAAGCAGTAGTAGTAGTGCAATGGACGACGACAACTGCACAGGTAGTAGTACCAAAGAACATCAACAACAAACATCTCCCATTGACAATCCACAACAAATCGTTGGCAAGTGTGTCGAATGCAGTGCTCCATACGATGAAATATCTGGCTCTCGCATCTGCACTGTCTGCCGTGATTTGGTCTTGGTTTGTACGCTTTGCCAAGTCAAAATGAGAGAATACCATTGTCAACGGCATTCGGAATGGAAGGCATATCAAACCTTTCTCGAAGTCTTTGAGAAGCACGAATTGCAAGAACAATGGGATCAGTTGAATAGCATTCTGGAACAAAAACATGCCGAATACTCCAAGCATGTGCGCAAGACGCTACGAAAGCAACTGCAACGGATTCGGTTGCGCATGGAAGAAATCGAAGAGCACCCCGAACGAGTCAATCCAAACGCACCTCGGCGATGTCGCTCCTGTCGTGAACCCAACACAATCTGCAATGGACTGTGCTGGGGATTCTGGAAAACAACGTGCCGTGTGGCTTCATCAGATACTACTGCAGCAGCTAGTAGTATTGCCCCGACTGGTAACGATGTTGGCAACAACAATGAGACTGTCAACAAGACGGACCATGCTGCTGGCGACGACAGTACGAAATCACCACAATCATCCATAGCTGCTGCTTCTCCACCACCACCGATCCTTCCAATTTCTACGGGGGACAAGGTCACACCAGGGCCACACTGGAATGATATTCGGTACGGCAAATCCCTCCATCCAACGACCGGACGTCCTTTGGAAGGAACAGTGCTGGAGAAAAAGTCTTGGGGGTCGCATTCGTCCGAGATGGACTGTGTAACGGTGCAATGGGATGATCCCGATGCCCTTCCGAGGCGACGTCAAGTGCAAATCTATCGATGGGGTGCCCGAGCCGTCAATGGGACTCGCATGTATGATCTGGAACCACTGCTGGTGCAGCAGCATTCGACCGAGCGCTGTGCCGAATCGATTCTAGCTACCAGCAGTAGCAAAGTAGTCAGTGCTTGAGAGCACTCGCTGAGCAAAACTTCCGACCCATGGCTCAAGTGCTGACCCCGGGGGCAAGAGCACGATCAAATCCCTTCACGGTATGTTCCACAAATACAAATACAACATCTTCATTTGAGTAATGTAGTATTGCCAATGCGCATAATTTAGGAAAGATTATTGAGGCTGCAGCTGCGGCTGCGTCTACTACATGTAGTATCAAGTAAGTTGACTACCGCAGCTAGCGGTACAGTACTAGCTAGCGATATTGTCCGTGGAACCGGTACTGGTACCGGTACCATCAGGCTGCCGTCAGCAGAAGTGCGGATGACAAAGTGAAAGTGAAGGGGGTGGCCGATGAGAGGACGAGCCAAAGCTGAGAAGATCTCTAGCCGCCTTGCTGGCTAGTATCTTTCAAAATGCTTCCGACAACCACCAATCGCATCCACGGCTTCATCATTGCCAACTGGAATTCTCTGCATCGAGGCACCCTTCTATTGTCCCTGAAGCAGGCTCCCACCAGGCATCGACTTGATGCTTCAACGCTAGAGTGCCTCACTAGCTAGTACGGTAGGATATCATACCCTTGGCTGGCTTGGTTCTCGCGTGAAGCACAGCGATCAGGCAAGAACTCGACCAGAAGATAATTTTATGGATCCATGGTCAATACTACTAAGTGTGCCCTACCGTAGCTAGCTTTGGAACAAGTCTGCAGCAGCAAATTGGAATTGCCAATCCACAATGCCCGTAACCCGGTATTCCTTCCTCATGACTTTGTTGTGGGTTGGCGAGCGACTCACTGGGGCCTTTATTATCACGCGTGGGATACCCAAATGGGCGGCACATTCAGGGCGTTCAGGATTGTCACGTCGAGATTATCATCGTTGGAGACCCAAGGATGTGACGACGACGAGAGTGTGTACAGGGAGTTATAATAGGTTCCACAGCCAACTGGACTCTACTAGTAGTAGAAGATCATTCCGTCTCTTCAGCAGCCAAAATGAAGACCACGTGCAAACGACAACAACAAGAATAAGGAAACCATCCATCAGACTGGGGTCAGAAGAATGGGCCAAGGATCTCAATGAAGCACAACTGGAGGCCGTCACAAAGCCCGTATATTCCATAAACAGGGTGGTGGCAGGTGAGTGAGAGTCGACTCAACTCGAGTGCTACAAAGGAGCTGATAATAGATGAGATGGGGTCTCCACTGATTTATTTGAATCAATCATTCCATTACTCATGTTTGTTTGAACAATTTTTAGGCCCTGGGAGTGGCAAGACTCGGTGAGAATTTATTTGAAACACAAAACCTGTGATCCAATGTCGAAATCTTCAATCTATCATGCACTCAACCCATACAACATCGTTTCTGTTGTTGGCACAGCGTCTTGACGAGTCGAATAGCCTATCTTTTAAAGGAGGATCCCAAGGCGCGCATCTTGGCCGTCACATTCACAAAGAAAGCCGCCATGGAAATGCAACAACGATTGGAGACTTTGCTGAGTGCTGCTTCGCATGCAGATCATCATTCAACAGAGGAACCAAATTCCGTTGTTGTTACCAGGTTTAGTAGTGGAGAAAATAATAATAATGAGGACAAGGATGACAATATTCGGGAAGAAGAGTATTCGGAAGGACATTCGGCGTATGTCCGTGATTTGGGTCGAACATCGCTCGGCACATTTCACAAGGTGTGTGCCAATATTTTAAGGTACAATGGAAACCTGCTCCAGTCACTCCCTTCCATCCAGGAGATTGGAGGAGGAGGTAACGTCACAACTTTGGACGGCAACTTTGCCATTATGGATCAGAGTGACCAGCTCAAAATCATGAAGGAATGTTTGGCGGATCTCAAGATTGATCCCCTAAAGGCCAAGGATGTCAAGCCCCTGCTGATTCTCAACGCACTCGCGGATATTAAAAAGTGGGCTGTTACGGGAGGAGGAGGAGAGGACGAGCGTAACAACAAAAAGCCAGTTCCGGTGCATCGAAAGATTGCTCAGAAAATCTACAGTCACTATCGCGGGAAAATGCTATCGAACAATCTACTGGACTTTGATGATTTAATCTACCTGACACGGGAGTTGCTCATGACAAACCAGGGGGTCCGACAAGCCATTCATCGGAGGTGGACACATGTTTTAGTTGTACGTATGTATGTTTGTTGGCCTTGGGGTTGCACGTTACGTTCGTCGGGTCCTGTATTATTTGCTGTCGAAACTCATGCATGCATGCATGCTCTTCGTGGCTTGTGTTGTGTTGTGTTGTGTGGAACAGGACGAGTATCAGGATACGTCGAGAGCGCAAATTGATTTGGTTCGACTGTGGACTTCGACAAGTCTATTCGTAGTGGGCGATGGGGACCAATCCATCTACGCCTGGAGAGGTGCCGAAGCCAACTCGTTGTCGTCCTTTGATGATGAGTTTACAAACTTTCTCGGTGAAGTCGGGACTGTGCACCTGACGGAGAACTACCGGTACGAGAGACTAACTAAGCAAAAGTGCGTGCTCGTACTGCGCCGCAAGGGCTTTTTTGTCTAACTGATGCATACGCATGTTGTTTTGTACAGGTCAACTTCAGAGATAGTTCACGCTTCCCAAAAGGTAATAGCATCTGGCGACAGTTCAAGACTTCGACGCAAAGCGACACCCAAACGAGGGCGAGGTTCCCCTCCTCGCATTGTTGCATGTAACAATGGCAAAGCGGAAGGTATGTCCAGATGTTGATTGTGCCTACTTACCGCGGCGGCACGAAAACTCATTGGTGTTCTTTGTCTCGACCTGCTTCAGCAAGTTTTGCTGTCAAAACCATCAAGAGTAGGCTAGCATCAGGCCAGTACACTCAAGACACTACAGTTGCCATCCTCTATCGAGCGAATTCTCAATCTAGAGAACTCGAGGAAGCTTGTGTGAAGAATAACTTGCCATATGTTATTCTAGGTAAAGCCAATTCGTTTTATAAACGAAGAGAAGTCAAGGACTCTTTGTGTTTCCTTCGATGGCTGTACAACGGACGCGACAAAGTCTCCATGTTGAGATCGTTTCAAACTCCGAGTCGAGGGCTAGGCGACAAGGCAGTAGAAAAGTTTCATGAATACTATGCCTTGGTGGAAGAAGCATACACAGAGCGTTCCGAAGCGCCACCAACCCCGCTGGAAATATTGATCTCATTCTGCACGCCTGAAGAGGAGGGTTTGCCAAGCAGGAAAGACACAATCCCAACACGCCCGCTTAACATCTTCACTGAGTTTGCCCATCAGATGCGTGCGTTCGTTGATTTGGCATACTCGGCACCTTTGGAAAGTGTCCTTGCCGCGGTGATTTCAGACTTTGGGTTGGAAGCCCACTTCGACAAAATGTCAGATACCAAGGAAGAATTCAGAGAACGTATGGGAAACGTGAACGAGCTGCTCCACGCAACAAAACGGTACAGCAATGACGGGCCATGTTTGAAGCATGAAACATCGACTACGGACGGTACCGAATCGCCGTTGGGATCCTTTCTGGACGACGTTGCTTTGGTTACGGAACTCTCGAACGAAGAGGCAGCTGAGAAAAAGCGATTCGTGGTCAGCTTGATGACAATTCATTGCGCAAAAGGGATGGAGTTTGACAGTGTTTTTGTTTGTGGAAACGAAGATGGGAACTTTCCTACACATAGAGCACTAAATGAAGGAGAGGGCTCAGTGGCTCTCGCGGAGGAATGCCGGCTGTGCTATGTTGCCATGACGCGAGCCAAATCGGATCTGTTTCTTACATGGAGACGCGAGGCGGCCATCTTCGGACAGGGCGAGGGTGGAGGAATGCGCATTGTCCAACGAGAGCGCTCTCGTTTTCTCGATACCTTAGTGAAAGAAAAGAAGGGCGCATCGGATGCATCGTCTTCCCGAGATAGTGATATCCCTTCGAGAAGACGGAAGGTATTGCAAACACCGGGGAACAACAATCGATCCTACAGCACCGCAAGCCGCAACTATCCTCCGTCCGGACGTTCTTCATCAGATTACCCCATCCGCAGTCCCCGTCGTAATACCAACGCTTCAACTTCCACAAGCAGGCGTTTGGGCGACCCACGTAGCATCTCTGTGAACGGCGTGTCAAAGCCTCGACGTAACGGCAAAGCCAAGGCAACCTCCCCGGTCTCGAGGTCCGCTGCAATGGATTCCACTTGGTTTTTTCCAGTAGGATCGAGTGTCCAGCATAAGAAATGGGGAAAGGGAATTGTATTGGACCCACCGGCAAGCAATAAGCTGCTTGTACGTGTGGAGTTTGGTAATGGCAAGAGCTTGGATTTGCCATCTGACGGGGGTGAACTCATGCCCGACTTTTCGCCTTGAGACGAGATTGCAAGATGTTTCCTTCGTCTTCGTCATCGAGTATGACGTAACCCGGATGCTCCCTCCACATCAAAGGATCCAGTTGTTTGACATCTCTAGAGGTAGAGTTGATTGCAGCACACTGCAGAGGCTTCACCATTACTTAAGAAGGCTGCCAGCCTCTGATACTGCCTCGTCAACCAACGTCAAACAAACAGAGACTATACTATTAGATAGCTGGCTTATCATTGGGCAAAGCCCCTTGTTGGTCCACGATTTGAGCCCCTGATCCGAAACCAAGCAACCGATAGTAACATTCTCTCATTACATGGTTCCCACCAGCGCAGTGAAGTGCGAGCTAGTGTGACAATTTTCATGGCCACAACGTGCAGTTGATGTGGGAGCGGCGTGTACAAGGAAGCCAACGTCCCAGTCAATGCTGCACCATGGTACAAGACGGCATGAAACCAAGGGTTCGAGTGGGTGGTTACTATGGATTAGAGAGCTAAGATGAGGATGGGGACAGAGCTCGAGGGGAGGGCACCATGCAGGAATCATGAAACCAAGGGTGCAATTAATTGCAGCCCTCTCAATGCAGTGGCAACATTCATAGCTGGCAAAGCTGCTGGCAATATCTTTTTGCACCGTACGTACCCTGACCCTAATCGTATGGAACCTTTCTGGACTCAATCACCCGTGAATCGAATGAAATCGATTGTTCAACCACCCCGATGGAGCCGAGCCCAACCATGACGCCATGGCGCTGTCAAAGTTTTGTTTGTCTTGATTCGATTCACCGCCTCTCTTCTGGTCATGACATTGTATCAAGACGAAAGGGGGTTTAGAGTAAGGAGGTTATCTACGACTGCTCAAATGCATCAGTTATAGTTAGATCATGGACGACAACAACGTCGATGCCAAGGCGCTGGCAACGCTGGGAGTTAGTGTGCACTGGCTTCAGACTGGGTTCATGGAAGAAGTTCAAGCAGCGGGATTTGATGAATCGGCCACCATCTACAACATTGAACCCACGGTGATTCGAGAAAAGGGCAAGGATACGACGTGCCCCGTGGATGGAAGAATTGGCGCATCCTATGCCCATGCATTATTATTGCGTTGTCTGGAGCAAAATAATGAAAAGTCTGTTGTCGTTGGGCCAGCCAATTTCATGTTGAGCTATGGGTGGCGATACGCGGTCCGAGATATTGTGGAAACCCTTGTTGATTTTTGCCAGTCCAGTAGCCTGGATCCAAAAGACACCTACATATGGATCTGCTGTCTCTGCAACAATCAGCACAGAGTCAAAGAGATTCACG
>CAICTM010001088.1:0-37714 GCA_903772945.1 Seminavis robusta | reverse complement strand
CTGGCTGGAAGCCCTCGTCGCCTGCTGTTTCCGGATTCGAGGTTCCTCACCCTTCCGTCCCTCCCGCACTCTTTCCGGTGAGAACATCTCGGCCGCACCAGCTCTAAATTCCACCTACCTCTTCCCACACCTTTTCCTTTGGATTGAACTTCAGAAACCTCGACGTTTGACGCAGTGTTTCATAGATCTCCTTGCTGGCAAACAAGACAGACAGACAAGTGGAGCGAGAGTGTGAGGTCGCATCTAAACAAAACATGGGTGATTTTGGCTGATACCGAGGGTGAACTTACGTGATTGTCATCTTGTCAAACTGGAGAACCCAGAGGAGAGAAGGATCAGATCAGAATGTGAACCTCCGGAACAATGTTAACAACAAAGGACGTCCTGTTCCTTGACACATACCTTGGTCAAAGAGCTGGCGTATCGCTCTCGGTAAGACTCAATGATACTTCTAAATCTGATCGATCCTGGAGCATGCACGCAGTGCTTATCTGTCCAGAGAGCGGCAGTAAGAGAACGAAGTCGTTTAGAAGAATGTACAACACTAGCTAGACTAGCCAGAACTAGGGCGTATCTGCGGGAGACGATTGGGCCTCTTTCCCATTCGTCTGTGATCCTCCTCGCTCAGCTCACCTTTACCGCACAAGACTGCTCCATCCAGGCCAGGAGATGAGACGAAAGCAAGGGAGACACGGGTAAGTGATGGCATGGTATCCAACTTCCCTCCAAACATCGCAACACATCTGCGGTCTACGCACCATCCTCGGGACGCGGCTCAATCCCCTTTACGGGTTTGGTGGATTGTTGTTGTTGTTGCTCTTCTGACATTTTGGTAGTGGTGCGGAGCATTGGCTAAGCTTCAAAGGAGTGCTCTTTCTGATAACTATCGACTTCAAGTTCTATTTTCTTTCTTGGCAATGAGATAGTGGATTGCTGCTATACTTCCGACAAGCAGCAGACAACACAGCAACAACAACAACAAAGGACAAGGATGTCAACAGCTGTGACCGATTGTTGGTTTCCCGGAAGTTGATTATGAATGGCAAGCCTTCTTCTCGAGGGAGAGCGAGGGGGAGGCTGGGACGGAGCTTCCGAGTAATGATGCACATTACCCATACGGAAGAAGCTTTTACACTTCAGAGAACTCGAATAAACTTTACGCAAGCGTTCTGTAAACCAGTTTCATGTGGAGAGCTCTGTTGTTTCTTAAAGATTCGGATGTCCCATTTTCCTTTACTCTGGGATGTGGGAGCATCTGCCTTTTAAGAGACAATGTCGGATGGACGCATGCCAGCTTTTCTACTTAGGGTGTTATTCGTCAGTCTCTGAGGAAACGGAAGATACTCAAACGTCACTGTGACTGCTGACTGAGCTGACTCACGACCAAGCTGACTCGGCAGACTAGACTAACTTATCGTATGCACCCGCCAAAAGTAAAATTCCACGCCACGATAAAGCGATCCAGCGCGATCAAGGGAAAGTCGATGCAAGCCGCCAACTAACGAGCGAATGAATGGATGATGAATGTGAATGATCAATCCACACCAAGAAGTTGGGGCTGGGAGGAACAGGAAGGTACAGGCACATACAACATCTGCCTGCTCCACGAAGCCACCGGTACTTATGCATACAGGCCCATGTTTACGGGATGAGGACATACCAGGCACCGGCTGGTACTAGTACCTACAAAACCAAGCTGCTAGCGTACCTGTACCAGGGACAGATCGAATGAATGATGCTGAATGCATCCCCGTCAAGACTAAGTTGGGGGCTGGGAGGGACAGGACGACGAGCAGACAGCAAACAACCCGAGGGGGTTGTCCCTATTTGGTGGGGCCCTGGATCAGCATAACCATAACTAGAAGCTACATAGATATTAATTTAAGTGCTACAAGCACATACAAATCTCGCCTCCGTATGGAACAAACGCACGAACACAAGTCACCAAGCTCAGCTCCAAGAAGCAAGGCACATCGCAAGGAAGGCCAACCCGGACATGACCAATGCAGACGAAAAGCTTGCCCGCATCGTGGTGCCAGCACTGGCGTAGTAGCCGCGTCCATCCGAACCGCCATACGAGGCGGACATGGCACTGCTACCGCCCTCAGACGAATCATACTCCATCGCATCCGCCGCTGTGTCTTCGTTCCAATACGAGTCTCCTTTGTTTGTTCCGTCTAGGCAAATCTCTGCTTCTTCGTTGTACACCAAGCATTGATTTTCGTCGATAGTCACCAAACCCGTCAGTCCACGAGTAACGAGCTGTGCTTTCAGTGCCAGCGACAATGCTTCCTCCTTGATGCAATCCGCCAAGCTTGTGGTCCCGTTGCAGGGATTGGTCAATGAAACCACGGGTTCCACAACTGGGTCTCCCAGGAGGAGCGCCACATCCCGAAGGTGCAACAACTGGGTGATGCGTGAATGAGCATATGATTGGAAACAGCGGGAGTTGGGGAGTCCTGTTGATGTGACAAAGGGGTCAGCCACAGCGGTCGCGGTCCAACTTTGGGATCCTTCCGGGGAGGTGGCTGTTGTGACGGCACGCAAGCTGGCCTCTCCGAGAGACGTTGCGCCGTCGGTTGACAAGAGACCACGAACCACAACCTCTGTTCCATCTGCCAGCACAGGGAATTCCCGTGGCGTCGCACCGTATACAAAGGCATCGCCTCCGAATGTGACTTGTACGTCCGAGAGAAGAATGTTTCCAAACTCACTCTCAAAGAAGCTTTCCATTTGAGCTGAGAAGCTGGCTGTTCCGTCTGCAACTGGGGTAGTGACACCACCATTCATAATTGCAATTGCGCGCAAGAGTTCCAGATCCGAACGGGGAGATCCCAAGGAGAATATCTTGACATCGCCTTCCTGGTTCAGTTTCCAGATATCGCTGGCGATCCTGGAGCGATTCGTGGCACCCGCCCCAGCCCAACTATTCGAGAGGACCACCATCAGTGTAACGACACCATTGTCTTTGCCTGCATCTCGGTTGGCACGAAGCAAACCTTCCAGCAGGGCTTCATGAAAGTTCGTGTTCCATGCGGTTTGTTCCAGCTGGCTCACAAATCGCTTGGCCTCGATTTTTTCGGTGTCTGTGGCCTTGGTGGATCCCCACAACTCTTCCGTGCCCTTTGCTCCAAAAGCTTGTATTGTCAGCGTATCACGTTCTGTCAAAGAGTCAATCGATGCGGCCAGCGCAGCTTTGGCTGCGTCAAAGAAGCCACTGTATCCATTCTGATTTGTGTCCACTAGGAAGAAAATATTCTTGGACTTGGGTTGGAGTGAATCGGGTAAGAAGCTGTATTCAAAGCAGTCGCCATCCCGATGCAAAACTCCCCCGTCAGGGAGGACGCCAGGGTTGAAGTGGCCGCTCGTGACTCGGGGCAAGTTATATTCACGGGCATCAGAAATCTCAAGCGAGAACGGAGACCTTACCAACCCGACGCTGAGGTCAGGACCGAGGTCCAGATTGAAGGGAGCTCCATCGCCGCTTGTGCCCATAGCGGTCTGGTTGGCGGTTGCGTACCCAGTCACCACTTCAACAAGGTCAGCGGTACCGACATCCAAAATGTTGACCACCAAAGACACTTGATCGACTTGTTCATCGGGCACAAGCGGAATCTGGAATTCAACCTGCCCAACTCTTTGACGAAGGATCTCTTCCAGCACCAGCTCCACCACGGTTGTTCCCATGGGCGGAAGAGACACCTGAAGGCTGTAAGTAACAGCATCACGGGCCTCAACGTAGGCTCCAGGCAAGCCTTGTGCGGCTGTCTCAACAAACGTTTCTCGTGCTTCTTCCAATGCTTGGACTTCGCCTCGTGTGGTGCAGCCGTCATCTGCTATAGTGCGGAGAGCCGCAACTCGTGCCGCCAAAGGCAGCTGCAAGGTGACGCCGTGGATGGAAGTGCAGTCCAGAGCATTTGCAACTTCCATTTTGATCACAGTGCGCGCCAGACGATGACTGATGGTGGCGTTGATGTTGTAGGCTGTAATGAGCGAAACTCCAGTGGCAAAGTTCATCGCGACTGGCGGTTCCATCTCATAGTCTTCGTTGTCACTTTTCGTTAGAACAACCAAAAGGACAATCACAAGGACCAAAGCAATCACAGCAACCAGACCAATCGCCAACGTGCGGCCACTCCTTCCCGCGTCTGTGGAGCGGCCTTGCCCAGTCATGCCGCCGGTATCATCTCCTTGGAGCTCAAGAATCGATTTTTCCACGGTAGGTGGCTTTGGGGCAACATTACCAGAAGACACCTCATTGGGCAGCTTTAGGATAACATTATCAGAAGACTCCTCGTTGGGCCGCTTTGTGTTTGTGTTATTCTCGATGTTTCCTTCCGTCATTGTCGCGATCTTTCTGGATTCTCTTTCTTTGGGTTCTGGTTCTGCTTTTCTCTCTTCTCAGTGAAGGTTTTTGTGAGAGATCTTTTTGAGGGAGACAAGAGGCAATTCTTTGTCGTGATGTTGGACGATGGTCATCGATCGTGGTCTGAAACATGTCTGGACGCTAAACAAAAACTCCGACTGAAATTCACTGGTACACAAAAGCTTTAATGTGCCAAAGATACTTAGATTGAAAACCCACGACACAGCCTCAGGTTTGGTACTGTACGGTAAAAACGTCCCGTACCGTACCGTATACTGTACTAGTACCCGTACGCCATACCGGTGTGCGCACAAGTAGAATTGTGAAGGAACCCACCGCGGCGGCATCGGTAAACTTGGATGCACCGAGTCGGCCCACAAACAAGCTTGGAAGTATCCTCAACCCCTTCATCGTCCTCGCTCATCATCGAAGCTGTACCTGGTACGGAGTGTGACCGTGAGGCTGGCTCTGGTGTGCATGATCGATGCCAGGGACAGCCAACTCTTTCGATTTACCAATTTTCCAGCATGGCTTGCGCTGAGCTATGATAAGCAAGGAACAACTTCGCAAGATTGCTCCCTCCCAGCCCTGAGAGCCATTTGAACGATGCAACTTCCGAAGCTGCTTCAAAATGGTTTCGTGCTTGATGAAGGTACCAATCAGGTACTGGACCGTCCGGTATCGTGGAAAAGCAGAGGCGGCCTTTGTGGAGACACCCACTGTTTGCTCGAATTTTCTGCACTCGATTTGTTCAGGAGCTTGCAGCAGATTTCAAATCCGGGCTGCCCATTTAAAGAAAAGGATTCTGAAGGGCTCTACATTATTATTCAGTGGTAACTTCTAACGTGGTTTCCCAGTCTATCGGGTGCCAAAGTAAGTTGCCGGCACGTCGTTCATTGGTTCCGCTGACCAAGTGCCCACAACGTTGTTGTCAATTCGAATGATTCCCTGTTGTCCGAAGTATACTCGGTCCTCATAACCTGGGAATGGACCTGATTGTTTGCTCAGATCCGAGCTTCTGGGACGAGCAGCATTACGTCGACGTGTCTCTTGCTTTTTGGAGAAGACAGTCCAGTGCTTTTGAAACAGATCAGTCAGTGGAACATCCATTGTGGGTCTCTCCCAAGCCTGTGTTTTTGGATTCCACTTCTTGGGGCCGTCCCTTTCTTTGTAAACTTCCTCCAAGGTTTCCTCCGCCTTCCATTCGTCGCTTCTGGCATTCGAAAAAGCTTCATCGAGCTTCTTGAGGACCTCCTGTGAGTATACCAAACCTTCCAATGACACGGTTGATTGAGCGGGAATAATGACATCTCCCTTTCGTAATTCTTCTGGAAAGGTCAGTGTCATTTGCAGATTTTGTGACATGGCATCGCTTTTCTTTCCGTTATTACTGATCTTCCAGCTTCCTCCTTGTACTGGCTTGACAATGCCTCCGGTAATGTCCGTGTACGAAACTGTATCGTATCGGGGCATTGCAAGTCCACTATCGGTGAATTCACACGGTATCACAACGGGAAGCCGAGCACCAGATGCCCCAAAGTCACCAAAGGGATTGATGGTAGATTTTCCAAAGTTCAGCGCCACCCTCCAAGCTGGGTCAAAAGTTGTAGTAGCGAGACCACTGATCTCTGCCGTGGCACCTCGTTCGACGGCTGGGACCACAAATGCGGTCGACAAGTGTAGTTGCAGCGAAAGTAGAAGAATCAAGTACTTCATGGTTTTGTTTCTGTGGAAATAGTTGATACAATATTTTTGCTTCCGCTACTTTTTTATGAGACGATCGGAGCAAACATGCCCAGAACTTTCGGTTCATCTCCACATCATCCTGTTGATGCCATCACCTATGCCATCTCAGCCCGTCGCTGTTGTTGCGATTGAATCATCTCTTTTGACAGCTGGCAAAGGCTCATTCCGACCAAGTCATCAAGTATTTCAGACGTGGATACTGGAATTCAGCCTTACAGGCTTGTTTCCTTTCGCAAAGTGAAGGGGGAGGCAGGGTCTGCGGAGCCCGATGAGGTCGAGAGACCAGTACCAGCGGAGCGATCAATTCTTGGTATGCCGCAATGGCTGAACATGTCAATACGGAAAGCAGATATTTGGAAAAAGCAGTAAAATACCTGATGTTTTCGCAGGGATCCAGGGCGGCTGGAAGGTTCTACCGGTAGGATCCTCAATAATAAAGGGAGGACACTGATTATTTGGAATTGAGCCTGCTTGAAGTCAGGAGCGGGCTGAAAGGAAAAGACCTGAATGATACCGGTACGTATTGGGACTGAGGAACACATCCTCTGAATGCAGCATAAGAGCGAGTTTGGTCGGAAAACTAACTCGCCTTGAGCTCTTGAGCTCATTGTCGGCTCCCCAAGCCAACTTCAAGTGGTTGTAACCTCTCAACCTTCCAAGTTACTAATTTGATGTCTCCTCTTTGGTTTGTCGTCTTTGTTGAAGCAAATCTGCGCTCATGTTAACCAGAAATAATTTGAAAGTTGCGTAGTAGTAAGTGCACTCCCGTTCTTTGTCAAGCAGTCACGAGCCAAATCTGACGGAACTAAGTGAATGTTTCCGCGTGACCAGAAAGGGTCCTCAGAAGATTGACCGAAAGCCTTGTTCGAAGAGGTCTGATTGTTGATCCATACCAACGTCATCAAGCAATTCAAATGTCCATTTCTAGAAATTAAAAATGATCAATTGAAGAACTTTGTAGATTAAAGTTTGTAAATATACAGCCATTTTGGTTTTTGAAGGATCAAACAATTAGTGTCAGGACGATCTAAATGCACGGAAGTTCTGAAACAGACGTCGTTGAACAGGCGGAGTTGTCGCCCTTCCTCAAAACGGTTGTTGACATCGGAAGTCACCACAACCGCATTCTCATAAAATCACTCCGCGAGTATAAAGACAAGTGTGGAAGAGGGTTTCCTGAGCCATCCCTCTAAAAACACCACGACAGCATCCAAGCAACGCTATCGGTATCGCATAATAATAACAAATACGACTGCCAGCAAACGCAGCCGGATTAGTTAACCAGCACCACTCAGCAGAAGTGCTTTGCGAGGTTGCGAATTCTACCCATTTCCACTACAACAGTCTTTCTCATCACCATGGCCAACCCAATGGACGACTGCGACTTCAACGAGATCGAGGACAAGGCGGTCCGTGCCGACCTCCTTCGTGGAGCTCTTCCTGCATGTCAGCCACAAGAAGGCAGTCCTGCCAACACGTTTACTGCGTCGGAGATGGAAGAGCTTCAAGCGGCTCTTCCCAACATGCAAATCGGACCTCTCAAAAAGACACAGGAAGTCAAAAAGGCCGATTTTGACATTTGTCACCATGCTTGGCCCACCGACAAGAAGGAGCAAGACAAGAAGCTATCGTCCGTGGCGTCGCCGCAGGAAGCACCGTTGGATTGGCACGGGGCTCCTGATTTTACTCTCCGACCTCCTGACGTTCCACGGGCGTTTCGTGAGAAAGTTCGGGCTGGAGCGTTTGTGGCTCCAACCAACGCTGTTTGCCCAGGATTCTTGCAATGCAATTTGGTGGTCCTTCCTGCAGGTCCTCTTGCCTTTGATTTCTTGCTCTTTTGTCAACGCAACCCCAAGGCATGCCCTTTGATTGAAGTGGTGGACGAAGGATTCTGCCCCACTGGAATTGCTCCTGGATCGGACCTTCGTACGGATGTTCCAATGTAAGAATATGATGGCTCATGTTGCGAATTGACTTGTGTGAGATTTAGCGTATTAACAGCCTATCTCTCTTTCTGTTTTATACTCAGGTACTCTATCTACAAAGATGGGAAGTTTGTAGAGGACGTGACGGATGTCACATCTTATTGGCCCGAAAAGGCTGTGGCGTTCCTCATTGGTTGCAGCTTTTCCTACGATGGTGCTCTTATGGATGCTGGCGTTCCCTTGCGCAGTGCAGAGCAAGGTAAAAATGTCCCCATGTACAAGACCAATCTCAAGTGTCGCCCCGCGGGCAAGCTTCAAGGCAATACCGTGGTCAGTATGAAGCCCATTCCAGCCTTGAAGATTTCCAAGCACGTCGAGATCACCTCCAAGTACACGCACGCCCATGGAGGACCTGTGTGTATTGGACGTCCTGATGTCATTGGTGTACAGAACCTCGACAAACCAGAATGGGGAGAGACGGTCGAAATGGCTCCGGATGAAGTACCTGTCTTTCATGCCTGCGGTGTCACTCCTCAGAGCGTCTTGATGGATAGCAAGGTTCCATTCGCTATCACTCACAAGGCTGGCTACATGTTTGTCACTGACATGCCTTCAGATATGGGATGTTAATGAATCCCAAAAGTTCGTTGAAACCTGCCAAGTTTTCTGGGAAGTATTTTGCATAGAGCTTTCCAAACCATTTTATACTACTACTAGCATTAGACGAGAAGCGAAGATAAACTACATAATAGCAATACATGGCTTAGGGAAAACGTAAAAGCTAGCTAATTTCACTTTTGCCACAGTCCCTATTGGTACTGTACCGGTACACTCGTAGATGACAAGGCGGGATACTACCGTATCATACGGAATGCATGGACAGCAGGTAGCGGCGCCTGTACAGTACTGAGCTCGGTGTGGCTCGTTGCCTCTCCAGCTGGACGCCATCTTGGTCAAATGTACTTATTTGTTGCACCTCGGAATTGCGTGAATACTACATTACACGTAGACTACCGGCAGACTATGCAACTCAGACAGAACAATTCAATAGGCGAGAGAGGTCCAATTCATCGCTTATTATCACAATATTATTTTAGTTGGGTCCGTTCTTTTGCGGAAAGCCTTGTTGCCCTCGCGTGCATTAACTCCCGACCCTTCAGAGATACTCGGGAGAGGTTTAGTTTGTGGACAGCTTTTCGACCAACTTGAACCGGAGATGACGGTATCTTATTATTCTTTTGGGTCTGCCCTACTAGTAGACCACCTGCTGCTAGCAGTACCTGGTACCGGTAGCCAGCTACGACCGGTACCGGTATGGCGTTGCAGCATATCCTTGGGACCAGAAGCCTCCGTCGTGGCTCATGTCTAGCTTTGTACCCTGAAACCATGGAGAACAAGCAAGCGCAGCGCAGCGCACCGTTCGTTCAGCCAAGCTCTTCGACTCTTGTTTCGGCAATACTACTGTACTTGCGATGGCTGCTGCTGCTGCTGCCAGTCCTTCGAACCTAGCTAGCTAGAGCCCGAGTCGAGGAACAATGGAGCGTTCCTACAGTGGAACTGCACTTTGCCGTTACAGTTTTTAGTAACCAAGCTACAGGATCTATGGGTTCTTTAGGAACAAACATTCAATTACACCTGCGAGTCTTGGTTTTCCAGTTTATTGATACTGATCTCTGCCGCCCTCACGATGCCACCACAAAGTGAATGTATGGTGGGGGTGCTCCTGAGCTACGATGGTCCCTTCGAACCAGCAGATCACCCCAGAGTGAACAATTGCTGCGTTAGAGCCGCCCGACCTGCCTGAAGAAGTTCCCCACTCCTCTTTCATCACTTTCGTCAGGATCAGACTTGATCCTACTTGTTGTCGTCCTAGGCTTTGGCGGAGGCAACCAGTCATCTTCGTCGTCGGAACCACAGAGATCAATGGCATCGTTGCTCGTGCCTTCGTACTTGGAAGCTGCTCGAGCTGCGCGCGCTAATGCATTCGCATTCCCTTCAGTGCCGGGCTCTGCTTTCACTTTCTGGAGTGGAACAACATCCACTTCTGCATCGGAATCGCATAGGTCGAAGGCATCGCCACTCTTCTTGGCTGCCTCCTCTCGTTTCTTGATCTTGGCATCAAGACTCTCGACTTCCATGACTTCCAAGTCCATTTCCTCGCGTTGGATTCCCATGAGCGCACTTGATTCCTTCTGGACCTCCAAGAGTCGGTGAAGCTCGGGCAGAAATCTGTCGCGACAGTCTCTCGTCTTTCTTTGCAAAGCTGGATCCGTAGCTTGCTTGGCAGCTCCTGAAGCATCGTCCCAGCAGATACTAAACACACTACTATAGCTCTTGTTGATAACGGACGATGCATTGGCCAAAAACGCGCCAATCTCTTGCACCATGGAAGCAATTGCCCGTTTCATAGATCCCAATGTCTCAGAGAATAGCGAAGCAAAGGTCTTGCGTGACGTCGTGTCCATTGCCCCTTTCATGCGATTGAACTTGCCACTTCCACCTGGTACGCTTCTTGTTGCCTCGTAGCTGCCCATCATCTTCTCCTTGATCTGTGGCAGAACCCCACGAGTGAGCTCTCGCTGGAGCGTTGTGGCAGTATTGTTCATCAATGCAAAGGCAGCATTGAGTGCAGTCGTGCTACCGCGAACAGCGGCCGTCATCATGGTGGTAAGCCTTGCCTGCTCCAGACCAGCATCGCTGAGAGCAATCAAAAGGTCCCCTTTTAGAGTCTCGCAAACCTTGACGACTTCCGCTCTGGCTACAGCAAGCAGATTGCGTGTGCTGGCATCCATGACACTTTGCCAGTTGCCCGCAAATGCCTTTTCCATAGGTTCATAGAGCTCCGCATTCATGTTGACCTCTCCTGCAGACGGAGAAACATACTCTCCATCCCGACGAACCACTGCATTGTACGTCGAATGGTGCAGCCCTAGTTTTAGCAAGAATGCAAATAGCGCAAGGAGTTGCGGTGAGGCATTTGCTCTCGAAACAAAACGAGCTCTCCCTGTCAAACTCACCATTCTTGTCTGGTCGGCGTTCGTTCTTGCTGCGACGGTTTTTGCAGCCCCAGGAAGTTACAGTTGCCATGGCTGCTGTGCTTCCCCTTTCAGCACCAGCTGGCAAGACAAACATGAGGATGAGTACACAAAATCCGAGTAGGGGTACCGATATGAGCGGCATGTAATCTTCACTCGCGTCTCGTCTGCACTTACCTGACAAGGACGGGAGGAGACTTGTTTCGATCTTGCTCTGAAGCTGGCGCTGAAACGTAGTGGATATAGATTCAATCTTGGACTCGATCTTCTTCATCTCCGTTTCAAATGTTTTCTGCAGCCGGTAGGCCCTTCTTCCCGTTGGAGCGTCTTTGGAGTCGGTTGCTAGAAGTTTGACTCGGTCCAGTAGATCGCCCACCGTAGAGACATAGTCGCGGGCGAATGTTTTGCATCCCTTGCTGGTTGTTTCGTGAACAAAGTTGCGAAGCAGAGGAATTTGGGTGTCGACAGGATTGCTGAAAGTGTTGGGAGGCCCATCACTTTGCGGTTTGATCTTTAAAATTTTCATGTAATCATTGGATGAAATGGCGAAGACATCGAGCTCATAGTCTTCCGGCAGTGCTGTACGAGTGGATGCAGCATTGGTGTCATCACCATCTTCATTGCGGAGGAGGTCCTTCAAACCATTCTTGAAGTCTTCTTGCAGACAAGCCCGACTGTATTCGTTCCGTACGTTTGCACAGAATGTCTTGAGCTGTCGCTGAAGCTTCTCACAGCGTCGCTTGGACATCAAGAGTGGTTCCGAGTTGTCGTCTCGCCATTGCTTTAACTTTGCTTCATTGTCGGCTCGTTTGGACTTGGCATCACATAGAGCATATTTCAGACCTTCTCGTTCTTCCTCGTCACATTCGCCGGATTCCTTCGAGTCCTCAACGAACTCCTTCAACTCAACCTTGGCTACTTTGACAAGTTGAACGGCATCATCAATGTTTGCCTTCAATTCCTCCTCTTCCTGTAGCCTGTCGTGTTGCTCTGTCTCAATGGTTTGGATATCTTTCAGAAGTTGCTGCATTTTCTCCCAACGGCCGGCGACTTGTTTTGCCACATCAGCATGGTCTCGCATTGTTTCAGTTGCTTCAATGTCATCTGTTTGAGTGCAAATGAAAAAGAGATTGCCATATTGCCCATCCATGAGAACCCGTCGTTTGAATTGCTCTCCCATAAGCTCCTTGGCGGTCCCATCATCCACGGCCCTCTTGATTGGGGCCACAATGCAAATGTTGGAACAGTTCTGAAGATAGGTTTCTGAAACCTTGGCCCGAGCTGCATTTGCATCTCGAACCCCTGGCAAATCCACCAAGCAGGCTCCAGTGGACAGCACTTCCCAAGGTCTGAACATGATTGTACAAAGAAAAGGCATTAGGATGGATCCGTGCTGTACTAAGCGGAAAGGGATACATGTACACACGATGCTTTACGTACCCGTACAATACGACTTTTCGAATGAGTGGCCAAGTTTGTGGGAGATTGCCGTTGCCTTTGCGGTACACATAATCACTGTAGGGCAATAGAAAAGAAACTACACGGTAAGGGCACATGGCACACCAAGCACACCTGGAACCACAATGTACAGGCACCTACTTGATGCTCTTTCGAAAGCTATCAGCATATCGCTTGAGCGTGCGGCGATCTCGGGTGCTAAGCTGAGCATAGGACATGGCAAACGCCTTTGCCTTGTCGGATCCCGCGATGACTTTTCCTTCCTCCACCGGGATTACATTGTAGGGCTCTCCAGGGGCACTGGGCGTAAGTAGCTGCCTCACTCTATTGTTGCTGGAGAGACGATTGAAGACATAGGCAGTCGACTGAGTCAAGTAGCCTTGCATAGTACCTTTGCCGTACACTATGAGGCAAACAAAACAAGAGAGAGGACTTCAGGGTAAGTGTATGGTGTTTTGCTAGTTCAACATACTGAATGCAAACAATGCTCACCCTGATCAATCTTGGCCCAGGCTGCTGCAGCATCAGGTTGCGCGGTTTCGTCTGGAACTCTTGCATATATTTGCTTCTCTTGAGTGCTGCATTCATCCACTAGAAGCTTCAGCTCCTTGGTCCAGTCATCCAGTCTCATGAACTCGACCTCCCCGCGATAGACTGCTACTTCCTTTGGTTGTGACGGTTCCTCTTGCTGGTTCGTTGCTTGTGATGATTCCAAGAGCGCAGAATTGAACACCAGTTCCACAACGGCAGCAGTGCACCCGCGACTACCGGATGTAGGCAGAACAGCAGCTTCATCCAATAGCGCATTTAACAGGGAGGATTTGCCTCTGTCAAAAGAGCAGAGTAGCACAACATGAGACGACAAAACACATTTTTCTAGGTGCTGGAACTGGTCACTTACACTCCTGTATTCCCAAGCACTCCAATAATGGTTCGGGGCCGATCCGATTTCCGGAGGTCCTTGAGCTCGCTGCTCCATTCCTCTCGGCGGTGGTGAGCGCAAAAGAGCTCATGATCCTTGGTCTCTTCCAAGATACCTTCAATTCCATTTAGAACAAGTCGGGCTTTCTCCATGGCGGCATCAGCTTCAGCGTGTGGGTTGACTACGGCCTTGGTTACTTCAACCAAAATGTCATCTTCGTCGTCCTTGGACGCGGGCATTTTCTTGTCGTCATCGTCATCATCGGATAGTAGTTCCTCAATGCTAGTGTGTTGGTCGGCACTTTTGGGTGTTGCCTTTTTCGTTTCGCTCCGTTCTGTGCTGGAAGCGTCCTCCAATTCCATGGCATCATTGAGTCCTGTAGCGCCGTCTAGGACTTGGGTCGCCTCATCGCTTCTCTTTTTGCCATCGGACTGGGCCGCTGCATCATTCATTGTCTCCTCGCTTTTTGCCGGTTCATCGTGCTGTTTGCCAACTTCCTCTTTACCAGGAATGGGCTTGTTGATGTCTTTGTTGTCGCTCTCCATTGTGGCATCGCCGTCATTGTCATTGTCGTGTACAGAAGGGTTTGCGTTGGCTTGAGCATTGGAGCTGTCTGGCGTGTCTTCCTTGGCCATTTTTCCATCCAGTGTCTGTGGTTGCAACTGCGAAGTATCATCGACCAATATATCTTTGCCAATCATTTCCTTGCCATTTTCCTGCTTGCTGTTGTTATCCATTTTGACTTGATCCTCGGAAGGCATCAACAATGACGAGGTCAGTTGTGATGTAGCGTCATTGTCATTGTTGACAGTAGTAGCGACTGTTGGAACTGTCACTTTGTCGGCGTGTCCAGGAGTAATGGTGTTGCAAGCAGCAGAAGCCGGCTCTTCTTCCATCTTGATTCTCTTGGATGGCTCATTCTCCACGGCAGCCTTTTCAGATGAAGTTCGCTTATTGCTGACCTTTCTAAGACTCAATGCTAGCTCCAGGTTCAAGCAGCTCCAAGCCATCTTTCGCGCTTCTTGCTTTCTCGCAATGCGCAATCCATTGATCCAAAAGGCCCACTGCTCGTTCTCATCGCCAGGGAACATGTCTTCATCAAATTCTTCCAGCAACAACTGCCGAAGATCTGCCAACGTATGATGTGGACCAATTTCCACCGAAGCCTTGCCATGACCATAGTCAATCACCAAGTCCTCTCTGCGCTTGTCCTCGCTTGTTGGGTCCGTCATTTCCTCTGTCGATGCCATAGCGTCCTGCAGCTCAAATAATATGAAGCTGTGACAAGTCTCTCCTGTCTTCTCAAAGGTCAAAGCGACGAAGCTTGAGCTTTGAAAATGGCGGTTTGGCTCGAAAGTTCCCGCCTAACTCTAACCCTAACCCTACCATCCCGTTAGGTAGGTACCAAACTGTACTACGACCCAGCCAGCATGAGAGAAGACTTAGCTAAACGTGTCTCCCATTTCACGTTGTCCTTGGGATGACCTGCGATGGCGGATCGATCACAAACGCTTCTAAAGGGTAGGCAACTGTTCCTTCCTTCCCACCCTTCAGCAACCTGTCGGTATTCACAGGGCGAGCTGGCTAGCTATGCATAGCTACGTAGAGCACGCTGTTGGCTAACGGTTTTTCGAGAGCGGCCAACCTAACGAAGAGCGGCAAGACTGCAACCCACATTTTCTTACAACTTCGTCATCACGTTCTACGTTTCTAAAGAGTCGAGTACGCAAGGCCATCACCGTTTCAAATAGTCCGTAAGGCTTCACCATTGATATCCTATGCCCCACCCTTCACCCACGGGTGATCCTGGATCTGGGAGAGTGTCAGTCGCTTTGCAGGGTCTGCCAAAAGCATGTTCTGCACCAAATCAATTGCTTCCTCACTGACAGGTTTCTCACTCGGGATCAATGCTTGGAACTTGTCTACCACTGACTTTAAATTGCCACGCACACACATTTCCTGGAACTTTGGATCCTCTGGGATTGGAGCTGCAAACAGCATGTCACCTCCAAAAAGCAACAGGTAGAGCATCACCCCAGCAGCCCATATATCCACAGCAAATCCATCAAATGGTTGATTTAGAAAGAGCTCAGGAGCCACATACTCTGGTTGCTTCCCACAGCCCCAGCTGGGTTCTATCAAATGCCTGACACTACCATCCTCCGATGTAGGGATTCTCACGCACCAACCAAGACTCGAGATATGGCAGTGTTCACCGCGGATCAACATCCTCTCGAGACTAAGATTGCGGTGGCAAAGACCCACTTTTTGCAAGGTTGCCAATCCCTGTAATAGAAAGGAGGAAGCGGAAGAATTGGGAATCAGGTTCAATTCTTCTTCTAGACTTTGCCTAGTTCCGCTAGAATGACGCAACGCCGGGAGATGACGCCAGTATCCTAAAGCGACAGGATTAAACACAAGGAACCATAAAAACTGAACATACCTTGACGATGTCACAAAAGAATTTGCATGCTTCGGCTTCTTCGAGTCTTCCATTCCTCCCGCTGGCACCCATTTTGTCCAACAGACTTCCCTCCTTGCTGTGATAGGCGGAAAAAAGCGAAATGTGAGCAGCATGCTAAAATTAAAATGGTGGCATCGTGATGAGTGCAAACGAATACCAACGTCTCAGTTTCCTTTTTCTTACCAGTATGGCATGATTATGTAAACCATCACATCATCAGTGACAACATACTCTGCCCCAAGTACATGTCCAGTACCATCAGGATCCGCAGCCTTGATCATTTGCAATGCGGATATTTCGTTCTTAGGATTTCTCATTAGGGAAATTTTGCTGACTTCTTTTTGTTTTTCGTCCCCGTTCGCTCCTTCCTCGTCCTCATCATCATCATCTGGGAACACTTTGGCGTGTGGTTGAACCTTGATGGCCGCCATCTCAAAGGGATACTGGCCGCCTTCAGTCCTTTTTACAGTCCATGCCCCCAGCATTTCTTCGTCTTCGATTAAAGCTGGCTTCAGTGGAAACCCTACTCTCACATAGTTGCGACTGTGGGTTTCTTCTGTGAGCTTGCGCTGCATCCAGAAAGCTTTTTTGCCTTCCTCCGTCTCTGCTACCAAAACATTGCCTGCAATACTAGATGCCCGTCGCAACTTGCTGGGGTTGTTTTCTACCAGGGCACCCGCAGACGCCTCCTTCCAACTCGCCTCCATGTCCTCGTCTGCAGCTGCTGTCCTCCAACTCATCTCCAAAGGACCAGACGAATTATTTGTGGAATCCGGGACCTCCACATGTTCAGCAGTTCGTTGCCCATCCAGTACTTTGGGAGGTGGGAAACTTGGTGGAGATAACGGTGGGCCTTGTGCAATACCTTCTGTCATCCTTCCTGTCAGAGGCGATAGAGACGGCTCCTTGCTTTGCGGTGGCGGTGGGTGTTGGGTTGGAAGGCGATCTTCGTGTCTTCTTCGACTTCGGAATTGGCTCGCCGGTTGCTGGTTGCCTGGTGCTTTTCAAAGATTGCTGCTCCTCGAGTTTGCTTTGGAAGTGGTACCGCCTCAAACCAGCCTTACTGGCTTTTAGCTCTCGTGTCAATCGCGGTGGCCGTAACCGCTTTCTCATTTCTTCGGAAACCTAACCAAGACGAAAGACCTTGACAAGCCTAACCATGGACCCTTCAGCTCTCTTTTCGGCTCTTGACAATCCAGTGCCTACGAGCAGTTGGACTGTTTCCAAAGATCAGCCATTGGCGATGGTGTTGATGGCCAAGGCAGATTTGGAAACTGTCAAGACATTCTACGAGTTCTACCCAGAAGCTTTGACCAAAGAACTCTTCATCAATGTCCTCAAATGTGGAGCCAAGCCGGGAGTTGTCGGCTTTCTTGCTACAATGCGTCCTGACTTGGTTGGTGATAAGGCCTTTGTGTTTGCAGTGAATCAAGGACCAGGACCCAACAGACCCACCGACAAGGAAATTGTCACAATGGCGAATATCAATCCAGAAATATTATTGATGCCTACGGGTCAAGACTATGTGATGTCAAATTGCTTGTGCTCTGTGCTGACCTGGAAGTACAGCCTGGAATTAACTCAAAGTCTTTTCAAATTGATTGCGGGCAAAACAAAAGAAATTGTTTTTCCCGTTGATGTTTTTGATGATATTGATGCTTCCCCATGGGTTGTTGTTGATGAGAATTCCCGTACAAAGCGGGCAGCATTTGATAAAGAGGCTCTTGGGGGAATGGAGCCACTTCTGGACAGCAACAACCTACAAAATATGAGAAACGCTTGCGGCAAATGGGAATTGGATGCATTTTTGGAGTTTGTCCGCAAAGTCCTGTGCAACCAGAGCATTTGCAAGTTGCTTCTGAACTTTCCAGAGCCCTCACTAGACCAAGAGGGACAACCGAACTTCTTTCACTCAGATTCATTCAAGCAAGCACTATCAAAGTGCAAGATAGAAAAATTGCAGATATATGTGGACCAAAATGATCCACTCGCTCTTGGGTTCCTGCAATGTTGCCTAATTCAGATGCCATGTCTGAAAGATTTGAGTGTGATTGTTGATTCTGATATTGCTGCTTCTAAAGCAACACCTGTACTTGGACATTTCATGTGCAGTAACTCACAGTTGGAGACCTTGTTAATTCGAGCAACAAGTGACACAACGGGAAAAGGACTGGATCCCATCCTTAGTGCATTGGAGAATGACCAAACCCTGAATTGTTTCTACTATCGACAAGGTGGCTTTCAACCCGACAGGTTCAAGAGATACCAGGATATTCTAGCAGTGGTTCTCCAAAACTCCAATGACACGCTGAACCATGCCAAATTTAGTGATGGTTGCACTGATGAAGATTTTTTAGGCAATCTTCGCAGCCCTCTGCATCCAAGCCAACACTTGCTGCCCTTCTACATATCCCTCAATCGGCTTGGGCGCAAGGAAGCAAGTGATCCAGAAACCACCATTGCAGAATTTGTAGACCTGCTGGTGGAAGTCAAGGAGGACACAATTTTCTTTGATGCAGATGAGACCCACAAGGACCCTGCCACAACTGAAGATATCTCCAACATTTTGTATGGACTCCTTCGTGAAAACCCAGCCAACTGGAGTAAGCAAACCAGCAGCTCTGAGCCCAACACAAAGAGTGGAAGCAAACGAAAGCATAGTGCCCTGTCATGATTGTTCGTGGCGGAGGTGCCGGTATTTGCCTTTGTGGCGCATACGTGACATCCTTGGTCTGCTATCGTGGACTTTTTTGCGACACCCACCACATCCACAGATCCTGGTCCAACTAGCCAAAATCCTGTGATGGAGGGAGTTCGCGGCAATACACAGATTCCGGTAGCGTAGATAGCTCCTTCGAAAGCCCGTTCTGCCTTGACTTAAGCTTGCTCCGATTGCAGCTTCTTTCGTCGCGGTCGTATGTGTTCCTTAGCTTCTGGAGTGACGCAATGATTAGTCATCTATCTGCCGCAATCCCTGGTGGCATCCTTGGTGGCGCTCTTTCTTTTTGCTGCCTGCATGACGTTGCACCAAATGAGGTCTAGTTAATGCATCACTACTAGTAGTTAGGAAATCTATTAGGAATCGAACTGGGCGGAAATGACAGGTACCATCGCGCCATCGAAGCTGCTCTTCTGCTTCGTCGTTTGGTCCGCGCCTCGAGCTTTGGCTGCCCATCCTTGCGTACTTCGGCAATCGCCAGGATTTGTTCGTACTGGTATGGTCGTGGCTTTCCCTGCTGTTGCGTATAACATCGGGCCATCCTATGTTACATCAGACTGGCACGTAGGGAATTGCCCACCAAGGCCGTTATGAACATAGATGGCTGGGATGCAAGCTTGCTTGATTTTGCGCGTCTTCGACCTCGTGTGTACCGGTATACGATGCAAACTGCCTTTGGAGCACACGCCATGTTGACGGTGATTTTATTATTTATCCATTTTTTGTACGATGCCTTTGCAAGCATCTTTGCAGTGGTTTCCTATGGGGATGGATTTGCGTTTCCTTTCGCCGAGAGACATGATCACAGATCACGGTGGTCCCGCCACCCAAGCAAGTTGAGAATGGAAGTAATCAAACTTCCTACGGTACGACGAAGCAGAGACCAATCCTTGTCGCGACATGAAGGGAGAAACGCGGCACAAAGCAAAGCAGCAATGAACCCTTCGTACCAGGCTTCGGGGCAAGAGAGTCGTACTCAACTGATACAAAAAAGCGGACTCCACTGGTAGGAATGGAAGCAAACTTCCACGGTATTACGAAGCAGCCAGAGACCAATCCTTGTCGCGACATGAAGGGAGAAACGCGGCACAAAGCAAAGCAGCAATGAACCCTTCGTACCAGGCTTCGGGGCAAGAGAGTCGTACTCAACTGATACAAAAAAGCGGACTCTTCTCCACTGGTAGGAATGGAAGCAAACTTCCACGGTATTACGAAGCAGCCAGAGACCAATCCTTGCCGCGACATGAAGGGAGAAACGCAACGCAACGCAAGGCAAAGGCAAAGGCAAAAGACGAGCAATGCACCCTTCGCAGCCAGAAGGCTTCGGGGCAAGATAGTCGCACTCAACTGGTACGTAACAGCGGACCCAGGCAGCAAGTACTGCACCCCTGGTAGGCAACCACGTTCGTTTTGTGTAGTCGATGACGGCATCCATTGAGGATCTGGGCAACTGATGATCCGAACGACGGCTGCTGGGGAAAGTTCCCAGTCTAGCTACTGTAAGATTTGACATAAACTCGGCAATATAAGTGAGTGCATAGGTAAAGTGGCGTGTCCACAGTTGAACAGATTGTTGCTTGGATGGATCATCATGGGCAAGGGTGCTGTGAAGCACGCCTTAGCTCAAATGGATCATCTCATCCCATTTGTGTGTGTGCAAGATGGAGCTCCAGTTCTTCAGAAGTCTACCAAGATCTCAAAACAAGGCTCTGTCTCGGCATCCTATGTTACCAAGCCCTGCATATACCGGTACCGTGACAGGTATCGGTACCGCTACAATAGTGCCAAGCCGACCAACCAAGAGGGCCAAAATGAGGCTTGGGAAACCCTGAGAGCAACTCAACAGCTTTGCTAGCTTTAATTGACACCACTGACGTCTTTCGGACCGTTCAAAGAGATCAGTGGTCGTCAAGAGGCAACAAGGATGAAGATCTCGTATCTCGACCACTTTGCATTCTAATCGAAGCAAATCTCCACAAGGAAGCCCAAACAGCAGCAAAAGCAACCATGAGAATACCCACGTCGCCTGGTCGACTGTGGTTCGTGGCAGTGCTCTTGACCATCTTGGCTTCCCACGCGAGTGGATTTGTATCGCACCATCGTGGAGCTTTAAAGGGCTCTCGTCATGCCTCCTCGGTAAATCCAAGGCCCTTCAGCACGGAGCTATACTCTGAAGCTAACAACGGGGGAGGCAAGAAGGCAAAGAAATCCATCAAGGCAACTACCAAGAAGAAGAAAATAAAGAAGAAGAAGCTTAAGAAGCGAGCGGCGGATGTGGTTGTAGCGGCCCAAAGTACTAGAACGACAACCAAGGTCGCTTCTGCGCCACCACCACAGCCTGTCCCAGAACCACCTGTATCGCCCATACAGGAACAAATTCAAGCTCGGAATCTGGTTCGAGCCCCTGCTGATTACGAACCTGTCACATCTCACAAATCTCGTCCTGGCATTGACGTGTCGCTCTTGGGTGATTTGACGGGAGGTCGACCCGGAGCCATTATTGAAACGGAAGAGCAATTGGAGCGGAAACAGGAAATTTTTGAGGAACTCGACACGGGAGTCCGTCAATACAATGCCGAGACCATGAGTCAGTACGGGACACCCCAAGAATTTCTAGGCGGGGCGTTTGACGAAGATGATCCCACCGCCATTGACATGGCTACGTTGGGGACTTGGACCATTCGCGACCTTCAGGCCAAATTCGAATACGAATGGGACCCCGAACAAGGAGATCCCGATCCCAATCATTTGGAAATGCTGCAACCCGGAGTCAAGTACAAGGAAACCGTGGAAGTCGACGACGACGGCGTCGAACTAGGCTTTAATCCTCTCTACGGACCCTCCAGTGCCCTAGACACCCGTACCATTCTGGGAGCTCAAGAATCATACATGATCAATGACAAAACCAAAGACGACAGCATGCTTCCACCGCAATTCCCAGAGGGAGATTTGGAAATTGACTACAATCAGGAAGTTGTCAATTTCCGCAAATCACTCGATATCATTGAAACCTACACGGACGAATTCTTGCCTCCCGAAATGCCCATTCCGCGTCATGTCGCCAAATGGCATGGATACCCTGAACCCATGTCCTATCCGCATCAAACGAAACGACAAAATCCCTTTGTCGATCCAGAAACGGCCACGGACTTTTCCGTATTGACGCCGTACCAAGCCCGTCGCAAGGCGGTGGAATTGGCACGAGCCCAAAATTCCGATTGGTTGCCCAATGGCAAAAGTCAAGCATGGCATGCGTCCAAGCGGGAACCCTACGAAAAAATTGGCACGTTGGTGGGAACATTGCGCAAGGCCGATGACATTGATGAAACACTGGTCAAGGCCATTCAACCCGTCTTGGACGTGCTCGGAAGTTGCGTCGAATTGTTGAGTATTGAAGGAGAAGATCAAACGGTATTTCGTTTCTGGTATCATGGATTGATGAAAAATCGACATGGGATTGCGGCATGGACGGAAACCATGATTCGAGAAGATTGCAATGTGGATGTGACTGGTGTCATCTTTGAAACGGGGTTCCGAAGACGAGATTTCGCGTACGAAGGAGGGGATCATTGGTATCCACCAAAGACGTAAGAATCGAATCACACACAAAGACAGAAGACAGAATGTGTGCATGCATGCATGAGAAGATGATGTTGTCTGTTTGTTGTGCGCTTGAATTAGAGAGACTGGTTTGCTTCCAGGTAGAGCAGTTTAGTTGACAACAATCGTTCAAACATGGTTGTACCTGAACTCAACTGTTAGTGACGCTGTCTAGTTGAGAGCCAATAGTTTTCCATGGCAAATGTACACGTTCTCGCCAAACTAAACAATTTTAAAATTGTAGAGGCTAGCTAGCTAGACAAGGCACACGGGGGTGAAACTTCTGGAAAGTCTTCAGGGCAGCCTGGACCCTGTAGTACCACAGCAGCCTGATGGCAACTCGGCTTTAGTGACGAATTGACTTCCAGCTAGCAAGTTGCTGCAACAATAGAACATTATTTGGAGGGCAGGTGGCCAAAATTGTGGACTTGCAACCCCACCTCTGTCCAATGTCCTGTTGTTTAAAGCTCCCATAACCTCTTGAAAAGCATGCTTAAATCCCTCCGACAGTCCAGCAAAACAACACGACTGAAGCCACGAACTTCTTTCGCACCTTCGCACCACATCCATCCTCATCTCGGTCTTGGCACAATCTGACAATCCAAACTCGACCATGCTGCCTCGTTATCTGTTTCTCTGTGCACTGCTATGTGCAGCAACAGCAGTCAGTGCCCAACCAGACAACTGCGGAGCTTCTTGGGATAGCAGTGCCACCGAAATCAATGGATGCAACGCCAAACTCGAAGAGGATCATCCTTGTTCTTTCCGAGACGATGCTTCTACTTCAATCGCTCCTGCTACCGAAGAAGATCGACGCACGGTGGATATTCGATATTTTTCGTGCCAAATTTTATCACAAGGCGAAGATGAATGCACCCAGACCGAAACCTTTGTGGTGCATGGCAACGCGATTCTGCTCATTGACGGAATGCTGGTTCAGCGACAACCAGGCAGCAACAGCACAAGCGATCAGATTTGTTTTCTCTACGATCACCATGACGGCAAGTCCCCGACGGAAGACTGTCGCATGGAGTGTCTGAGCATTGAAGAGAATCTTGGAACCGAAACGATAATCAACACCAACAGCGTGCAGGGGTTGCCCAACTATGGATCGGCCACCAGAAATCGGCATGTGATCATTACGACAACCGGAATCAGAAGCGCAGCTTCTCGCAATACCCAAGTTGTTTCCTGGCTCTTGGCTGCCATCACCATGGCAGTTGGCATGCAGTGGCTCTAGCTAGGCTAGCTAGCAATACGGTACGGTGAATTTCGATGAGGATGCGGCCTAGGACAATCGACAATTCGACTTTTTGTCTTCTTTCAAAACCGGAATTCTTGCCAGTCCTCAAGATGGTTGTGTATGGCAGAAACTTGCGATCCAGTGTATTTAGCTAGTAGAGTTCTTTGCATCAACTTCCACATCTTCTCATCGGAATGTGCGTAATAGTAGAGGCAATTGATTTTTTGAATAGCACTGTGTTTTGGCTGGAACAGATTCTTTGGTTGCAAAACTTCTTCTCTGCTTCTCTCTACAACATTGAACCCTGGCAGAATGGGCGAGAATGTTTAACCGGAGCATCGACTGGTATCTCGGCGCGACAGCACGAAAATGAAGGGAGCAAAGCCTCTCTTTGCTTTCTGCCTTTTACGCTTGCTTGGCTTTTGGCTGGAAGAGCTTGCACAGAAACCCAATCTGCTTGTGCTGCTGATGGGAGGTTCTGTGTATCTGTGTATGGCTGTAGATAGCAGGCCAGGTACTGTGTATGGCTGGAGATACCCTCTACCCCAACCCCTTCGCATCAATGGAAGGTCGGGTGGAAAAGATTATCCGGTTTGAGCACTGTTGAAGTTAAGAAACCTAGAAGGCGGCTCTAGAATGGTTTTTTCATGGCGAGGACAGCTGTGAGAATTCATCTACAGCCATCCCCGTGGAGAGAGGACGGTGTTCGACTTGGCACACGCCGGGATATCATCTAAATCCAGCCAAGCTTGGCAAGGTTTTAAGGGGTGCTTTCTTGGCTACGGCGTTGGTAACTGTTGTAGATACGGCAACAATAGAAGCCGTCTACAGCAATCTCAACAGATCCCAAAGCTAGCTAGCTAGTTAGAGGCAGCAGCAGCAGCATGGCTGGCAAGAATAGAATCATCTACAGTCAATACCAAGGACAGAGCAAGACAGAGCAGTCAGGAAACAGGAGAGCCAGGAGACCCACCGGAAGCCGGCATTCAACCATGTTTTTGGGAGTCGGAAAAGAAGGTGTATCCACTGGACTCCACCGAATGTCTATAGACACCTTATGTCACGCTGTGTAGCCAAAGTGATTAAAATGTAGAAACTGCTATGTATGTAGTGTTAGGAGCGTTGCTACCTTGGATCTTGATCATCTATGTATGGCTGCTTGCGGAAGTTTGTGAACAATGGTTTTGCACAACTTGCTAGTCGTCGTCATCTCGCTCTTTCCGAGTCGACTATGCATGTATGATGTATGTATTCTTGCGGCTGCCTCCCCCTCTATAAATCGACACGGTTGACAAGTCTGTGAATGGCAGCAAGGGCAAGTTGCTGCTTCATGGCGGCACGCTCTCTGGCCAGTCTGATCTTGTGGTTGAGCTGGAGGAGTTCGGCCGTGGCGGGAGTGGCGGTGCGGCCAATCAGGCTGACCGGGGCGATCTCGCCGTGCAATCCGAGTCCCAATGGTGGGGCAAGTGGAGGCAATCCATTTCTCATCATGGTGCTTCGCAGTGAAGGCGAAGCCGCCGATGGGACGTGGATGCTTGTAGTAGGTTTGCGGGAAGGAAGTGCAGCCATGTTTGGCACACCCTTCAAAACGGCACTTTGGGCCGCAAACATCTGGGTAGGACTGGGAGTAGGAGAAAAGAGAGTCTTTTGTTCTTGTTGCGCTGGAATCTTGGGGACTGTAGGAGGGGAAGATGGGTGACCCGCCAGGAGGTGAGGAGGCACCTTGAAGTTTTGAACCTTCCTCTTGATGCTCAGGGATAGGTTGCGTTGACCCTGAACGAAAAATTCATGCCAGAATCCTCCCTTGTCCTCGCCCCTGAGCCTTCTGCGAAATCCATAGAGATTCAATTGCCTTTGAAAGGAAGTCATACGATTGGAGGTGAAGTACTTGGGCATGATTTGCTTGACGAATTCATCAATACTGTGGATCATAAAACTGCGTCCGCTGGGGCAGAAAGAGATAATGTCGTCTTGGTTGTTCTTTGCTGCTTCATGAAGAATGCGGTACAACTTGAGGGGGAATGGCTCATTCTTGTTGATCTTCTCTGGGTTGTACGTCTTGGCGTACTCGAGGAAGAAGTCGTCATCGTTAAGGTTGGAAGCCTTCGTAAGACTTTCTTCTTTCGGCTGGTGGAGATTCGCTTCACCAGCATTCGTGGCCGGCATGGTGGAAGAGCAAGATAGGAGCCCATCAATCTTCATTCCCAATGGAGACGCGGCAAGGCCCATTGCTGCCGGAGCGGTGTCAACAGTCCAAGTGCGAGGGGTTTTTCCCAAAGGCGAGACTGTTGAAGCAGGCGAAGCCATCATGTTGCTCCGCTGTTGAGCCTGCATCAAGAACCGAGTCAAGAAAGACTCTGTGCGTCCTCCAGAGGTAGGAGTTGACAGGAGAGCAGTGTTTTTCATCATCTTGGTAGTGGTGTTGGGACACGGGAGTCGAGAGAGATGAAAAGGCTGTAGTGGACGGTAGAATCAAATGTTAGACAACACAGTTTCTCTCAACATCAATGCAGTATCTGAAGCTGTGATGTTGCAGCCTTACCTTTTGCTTTGCTTGGGCTTCGAAATTGTGAGACTTCCAAACTGATCGGTGAAAATATCACTCGAAGGGTAAGAATTGACGGCTGGGATGCAACTATGTATACTGTACACGTATCTCGTTCGAGCTCTCCTTCGCAAATGCCACCCCAAAGCAGTAAAAGCGCAGAATTGAGTTCGATCTGAGGAATGACCCTCCTATTCAGGCGCATGAAGAGAAAGACTTGAAGCATCTCTTCGACAGCTCTTCGACACTTTTGGCTGACACTGGTAAGCAGGAGCGGGGAAGCACCTTGGCACCTGGAAGCAGTGATGCCGAGGTACACTCGTACAGCTACTCGTACGCACGCTGAACTTGGATGATCGTATTGAGGAATTCTTTTTGGCTTTCTAAGCATCAATATGACATAATGACCTCTTGCCGTAATGCAGAAAAGAATGCAAGAAAGAAATGGGATTCGTTTCCCCAGCTGTTTTTCTCCTACTATGACTGCCATAGGAAGCTCTTAATAGGAACTCTTGCTTTTCAACCCACCCAATAATATATGGCTTAAGGGACTGGGATGCTGCATACAGATTTGGATGAAAGTGTCGCAGTAGTGTCCATCCAGAAAGAAACCTCGCGCTCTTCAACCTGGCACTGCTGCAGAGCTGCTGCAGGGATTGGCTGGATGGCTGGCTACCGTACCCTACGGTAGCTATCGGTATAGCCTGTAGGCTCGAGAGTTTGTTCACTTAAATTTGCTTTTGTCTTGACAAGGGCAAAAGCTATGTCATGGTTTGTACTACCCATCAGTGGCTACTGGAGCACCTGGCTTGCATAAATTGACCATTTCAGCCCTGATCGTTGAAGACAAAAACGACTCAGAGTCCATGTTTTGGAATTATTTGTCATTCATTGGATCTGGCTGGCAAACGAGACAAAACAAATGAGATATTGAGCAGTAATACCCCCAAGAAGCTAGCTAGCTAGTAGGCAATACCGGACCTGGCGCGATTTCCTGGGATTGATACACAGTAACTGTTGTGGGATCAAAGCAAGGTGGTTATCGCTCTTTGAAGCAGAAGATCAATACTTTTAGATGTTACAGCTCTCTATAAATCCACTCTCATGGTCGCAATAGCTGTAGGAAGAACAACACTCGAAAGGAGAGAAAAGGGTCCACTTTGCGGCTTCGGGCTTGTGGATGGGATTACTGGGGTGCTCCCTGGGGTATCCATTGTCTACTCCGGCGTACCGGTAACTGTTAAGTGCCACCATTACAGTTTACAGCAAAAGGACTTGTATTTTGGGATTCGTTCGCAAAAGCCCTTCGCTTCTTCGAGTCATTTTGGAACTGCCAGCTGAACTGCCACACTTCTTTCCCTATGACTTTCTTTGATTGTGTTCATTTCTAACAAAAGGCTTTCCAAACTCGATCGATCGTGCCTGTGGCTGCGAGGGCTGAAGACCGCCAAATAAACTTGAGGTGTGAGATGATGTGCAATAGGTTACTGTACGGTACTTGCAGGAGTAACTTCTATCCCACATCCTACCGGTACCGTTACCGGAATCGTACTCCCTACTCAGCACATCAAAAACGGGCTTCAATACCGCGAAGGAGGAACAATTATTGCAACACAAGCAAGCATCAATGGCAAAACGAGATCTTGGATACTAGCTGGCCTTCTCATTCAATGTTGAGCTATGCATAGACGGCAGAGTAATGTTGCAAGTCCATGTTCCTCTCCAAAAGAGAGCCCGGGTTGTTGCTTGGTCCTCTCAACGCAAAACCGAGTTTGGAAGGGTCATCGACAGAGGCGGGTAGGCAGCAGACTGGTTCAATCTGCCGGTTTTGACCGAGGCAGGTCCTGCATGAGGACTACATCGCGCAATATGTAGAAAGACAGTGTAGGACCTCCGTAGCTCCTCGCTGGTAGCAGAGTTGCCTGCGTACAGCCAAGGCCAAGCGACATCTTGGAATTTTCCAATATAGCTGGGGATAGAGAATTGACAGCTTAATAACTCCTTGTCCAATGTCCAATGATTCAGGCATTCAGGCTGCCGAAGGCATGAGCCCTCAACGAGTTTGACTTTGATTGGCAGTGGCTAGCTGGCTGCAGCTGTAGACCTAGCTCTAGCCAGCCATCTGTTTCTCTTTTGGTAGTCTACCTCTATTAGGGTTAGGGGTAAAAACTGTGACACACAGAGGGACAAACACACAAACACACAAAACACACAAACATACAAATAAAATTCACAAGGGCCCTAACCAAGTTGAGGGCTATTCGATTCAATCTAGAGGTGGGCCAGTCAATGACTGCGCCTCCAGGAGGCAAGCACGTCTGATGACCTAACAACGCCTTGGCGAATCTAGCTACATGTAGTAGGTGAATCAGTCGAAGATTGCTCGACCGGTATGGTACATCGGGAGGCAACTGCGACTTAGTTTTCAATGCAGACCATTCCACGACGAAAGGGCTTCAAAAGCTCCTTGCATGCACTGTAGAATCTCAAGCAGGTGAAAAGCATGAACTGGAGTGCCAAAATAGAGTCTTGAATCCTCACTTTGAAGGGGACGGTTCACACTTTGGCTTCTTCTGAATCTCGCTTGATCTTATTACCAGAATCTGATGATTGAAGCACCAGTACAATACGGCAGCGAAAAGCGAAGTATCCGTGTGCTTTGTTCGTCACTGATTGCTGCGTTCCTGTGGAGACAACCTGGGCTGTGCCACTCCGCCAAGCAACCCTGAAGAGTCTACAGGAAATAAAGGAATCGCCACTCGTCGTCATTCTTTTCCGCAGCCCTTCTTTTTCTCTCCTGGCAAGGCAGTAGATTGCCCAGCAAGTTCCTGGGTGTATCGTCCGCTGGGCCAATCTGCACGGCAACGAGACGAAGGCATTGAAGCGAACCGAGGTTGGGTTGAACCATCTTATTGAATAGTGAGCTACCAGCCAGGCTGATTCAACGTTTGGTCAGCCCTTTGACTTCTTCTCCAAGAACAAAGTCATTGCTTGTCAAGCAAGCGCCAAGTCATTATCATTGCTTGTGTGAATGGAAGAACAAGCATATGAAAGCTCCTCGCTATCTACATGTACGTGGGTGCTCGCTTCTGTTTATTGATTGGAGGATGCTTGGAAGTTGAAACCATCACGGAGCTTGTTTGTCATGTGGTCTGTTTGCATGACATGCGTGATACGGTACCATATATTCCTCGTTGGAGGCAACCTGGCTGCCTGTGGTGAGCCGTAATTGGTCTGCTTTTGCCTCAGGCGTCGCCTCGGGATTTTTGGAAGACATGGGCATGCCGGGCTTCCACCATCATCGCGACTATCCCCTTTGATCCCTCCTCCTTCCAACCGCACCAAAGGCTGATACGTGTGGTTGGAATGCTTTTTAGGCCGTGCTAACATCTGCCATGGCTGGTCTGGTACGTTGCAGGCAGCATCAACATCGGCCAGGTGGTGCGGGAACAGCAAAACATCACATGCTGGACCAAACACTCGCCCGATCGAGGGCGTCCTCGGGGTGCCCTCCTCCAAGTCGCTCGCAGCGTATCCCTCTGTTCGCAAATTGAAAATGCCTGGCTGCCCATGTTTCACGGCTTGCTACGGGTGCGCTTTAGGCAGTCGGGGCACCCGTCTTTTACAGCTACCGTGTATGCAAGGTAGTATCATGCCGAATTAGAAAAGTATTGCTATTTAGCTGGCAGTAGCTAGCTAGAGCAAGCTTAGCTACAGTGCGGTACCTAGTCTAATGCATTGACAACGTGCTTGTGTTTTCTGCCGGTGGCCATTTGAACTGACTTTTTGCGCGCCGTGGGGGACACCATGGACAAGAGATTGCCTTCGCTCTGACGACGCAGGGTTGCCCGTGCCTTTCGATCCCTTCTAGGAGACAGCGACTTGGACGATTGTCGCTCGGGCAGCGGCTTGTCCACGGGTTTTCTACCGCGTCGGAGTTTGCGCTCCGTCTCTGGTTTCTTGTTGGGGGAAGACTTGGATGCATCCTTGCTCTGCCGACTGCGTTTGGTTGGGTCCTTGCTCTTGCGCGTTCGCGTCGACTCTCTTCGAAAGGTCATGTTGGCCATGACTTGCTTCATGACGGAGACCTTTAATCGTTTGCTGTAATTGTGTTTCCAGCCCTTTTGCAAGAGGTTGTCGAGTGCAGTGGGGAACTGGTACAGCGTCAAGTTGGGTCGTTTGCCTTGAATGCAGACCTGGATCAAGTGTTGTCCAGGTTTGAGTGTGGCAAAGGGTTTGGAAAGTGTCAACATTTCAAAGAGTATCAGGGCAAAGGAATAGGAATCACTTTGGAGCCGAAAGGTACCCCGAGTGACCAGCTCGGGAGCCATATATCTTGGAACCACACCCGCTCGCGTGGTCGCAGTCATCAACACCTTGCGATGATTCCCCATTTGAGAAGTACCACTTGCTTCGGGCTGTGTTGCGGCGGCAGGAGCGGCTGCTGTCTCGACGGGACTTCCGAGCATGACCGAGATGTCGTCGACGGAAACTTCGTCATCGCTAACGGCGCGGTTGATGTTGCTCTGCTCGTCTTGTGACACATCTCCTCTTGGTGGATCATTCCACGTTACGACTTCTCGACAGTGTCCCAAATCAAAGAGCTGGACAGTCCCTTCGGCATTGAATCCAATCGAATTGGGGTTCAAGTTCAAGACCACCATGTTGTGTTCAGTTTGTAGATAGTCCAGTGCACTCAAGATTCCCCTGGCAATGTCCAGTTTCTTTAAAAAAGCGGGACTCGCCGTGTCGAGTCGCAACGCTCTGTTTGCTTCCTGCGCTCTCCACCGATCCATTCGATCCGCCAGCGTTTCCACAATCCGGTCCGTGAGGAGAAAGAATTCTTCGTGTATTCGTCTGGTGTAGTCCTCTCCCATGGGCACGCCGCGCAATGCCACAATGTTCTCGTGATCCAAACGGGCCAAGTACTGTGCCTCCAATACCAGGGTTGTGGCTGCCACATCAAACTGCCGCGTGCTGTTGCTCCGTTGTTGTTGCTTGTGATACTGTTTGATCAATTTGCGATTCAAGTGTTTGAAGGAATACTGCTGCGGACTCTGGCCACACACCACACGTCGTTGCTCGTCTTCATGGTTCCGCCGCCTCTGCAACGACAAGGCAGTAATGCTGGATCGCACCGTCAAGGAGGCATCGCCCAACGGCGCTGGTTCGGCGGAAGCATAGTAGGGCAACTGCGTCACCTGATAGGTGGTACTAAACTCTCCCGTTCGCAACACGGAACCCAACGAGATTTCCTCCCGATGAAAGTGAGCCAGATTCTCACTGGGGGGTTCTTCTTGTAGCAACCGCGAGGCTCGTCGGGTCTTGTCCACCAAGGCCGTCACTTGCAACGACGAATCCTTGCCATGGTCTTCCACCGTCTTGAGCGCGGATCGATGGCTGCGAGAAAAGATCTTCATAGTACTGAACTCTTCTCTTCTCACTAGGTGGATCGTTTGAAATTGTGATGAGTGATGAGCTACAAGAGCCGCGTTGTGATTGCTGATGTGATGATGCTGTAGATCAGGCTGACCCAGCCAATACCGGTGCAAAAACTACTGCGGCAGTCAGACACAGAGGCAATTGAGCAATGAATGCGGTAGAGGCAATCGATCTGCTTAGAATACCGTCACACTTCCAATAGAGCACCAACAACAACAGGGAAATAGACCAGCAACAGACAGTTTATGGCTAGATCATGCGAGAAGAGATGCTTTCTCGCATTGTGCTTCGGAGTTGTTGCGTCAAAAGCGCGTCAACCAAGCGCTGTTCCGCACAAAGCACACAAGCACACACACCTGACTGCCATAAACGCGATGTTTGGTCCTGGAGAACTACCAATTCTTTAGAGACATTCTGGTCTCTATTTAAAAAAGGAATGTGCGTGGGGTATCAAACCATGTCCTCTCATAGTCTTTGGACCTCGTTCAAGAAAGAAAAGAAGATGAACCGTCCATCTTCAATCAAGAGAAAACAGAGAATTAATACCGAAACGAACCGAATGAACAGGGGGCACGACAAAAAAGTGACCCTGACAACGATGTCTTGGGAGCTGTCTTGGGCGTGATGAGGACTAAAACACTGACACAACGATTGAGAGCCATTGTAGGTAGATGCGGTAAAACATATTTTTGATAGTGGCCTACCGTCACTATGAGTGCAATGTTGCCTCAATAATTACCTCAACTTCGTAGCTCAATCTGCACCGTTACAGGTACCGGTGGTACCGTTAACCTCGAAGAGCCAGCTACACAGGCACTCACAACCAAGATACAAGACTATCAGTACTAGCTAGTATGTGGATTGCAAGGGTACCGGTGTACCGGTACCCTTGTCAGCAATCCACATTCTAGCCACCAACTAGCTAGTCTACTTCTGGCATTTGGCTGTCCTGAAATCCATGGGACGAACAATCATGCAGTAGAGCTCTGCAAAAGGCAATTTGGAATCCCTCCGATATGCCCACGAAAGAGGTTGTCCTTGGGACAGGAACACGTGCACATCAGCTGCTGCAATGGCCATGCTGAGGTACTAAGATATGCTATTGGGAATGGTTGCCCCTTGTGATGAAAATGCTCTGCTGGTAAGTAGTTCGGGAAATCTGAATGCACGTTCACGCCCCTACGAACCCATACAATGATTGATTGATTCAATCGAACAGGCAACAGCGAGCAGACAAAAGTTCCACAATCAACTTCATTGTTCAAAAGAAACGTGCGAGTGTTGGTCACTCGCACCAAATTATGCGAGATTCTTTGAATACTTCCGCTGATCACCTCGAAGTTACGGGGGTCTTTACCAGCGACGACTGTTTCCTTCTGTTCGTTTGCTCGTCCTGAAGAATATCTGCCAGCACCTGCCTCAGCGTTTCCTGTCGTGTTGGCATTGGTTTGCACACGAAGGCATTAGCTCCTGCCGCAAAGAAGTCCTTTGCCATCTCGTTCGCCGAAAGCCCACATATCTTCGCCCTGACTCCCTTCGACCGTAGAGCACGAGTGGCCTCGGTTCCCAGCAACTGCTTTTGCGTGCTAGCCATGTACCTGTGGATGAGGGAAGACAACGAGCAGAAGCGTTAAGTACATGTATGACTCAAAGTTTTCGTCAAGAGCGATCCATTGCTTACTGGTCCATGAAGATCAAATCAAAGGTATTGTCTTGATCGATAAGCCGCAGAGCAGCTTCTCCGCTGGCTGCTTCCTGAATTGACCATCCAGGTCCGATTCTTCGCACTGCCCGAACCAAGAGCTTTCTCAAAACAGAGTCGTCGTCAACCATCTGCGGGGTAAAACAAAACGAACATACATAGTGAGACAAGTCAGTTCGTGTCCAACTTCACCAAGATTTGTAACAACGATTCGTACTCACCAAAACTGACAAAGTTGCAGGAAGAGCATCTGGTGTTGGCATGTCCTGGGAAATGTTTCCAAGACTACGTCTATTTTCTTCCTTTTCCTCGACTCCTCCAGCAATCTGGGCTTCAATGTCCCCTTCTACCTCCAGCGGCGTGGTGTCTTCCATTCGGATCGGCGGCGCGTTGAGGTCAATGATGAATCGTGCCCCCGGCCGATCATCGAATCCACTGTGATAGGTTTCATCCAACCACACTTCTCCTCCCATGAGTTTCACCAAAATTTTCACAAGCGACAATCCCAATCCAGTCCCTTGGCTGAGGGTATCGAGACTTTCCTGGAACTTTCCAAACAAATTTTGTTTCTTCTCCTCGGGAATGCCCGGCCCTGTATCTTCAATCCAAATCTGCACTGTTTCTTGGTTCGGTGATGGAGCTTGTTCTAGAAACGCGACTTTGTTCTTGTTTTTCTTCTGTTTGGAACCTTTGCGCTTGTCTCCTGTCGTTTCCTCATCTTGTGGAGGCGGGGGCGGACGTGCAGGCACAACTTTGACGGAGAACCTCACATACCCATTCTCCACAAACTTTGCAGCATTCTAGTGACGGGAATCACGTATGGACAGTGTGTGAGACAGACGCCACAGCAACGACCGCAGTTGTGTTGCTGCTCCATCAGAGGATGTACGTACCCGTCCCAAATTCAAAACCACCTGCTTGAGACGAAGTCTATCTGTTTCCACCATGAAATTCAAATCGTCAGTAGAGCCACAATCCAACTGTACGTCGACACTCCGTCCGCGCATGTAGAGCATTGCTTCGATGGGCTCTAGAATGTCATGTTTCAAATCTGTTGGTCCTTTTTCAATGTTCAGTTGATGGCATGCGGCTCGTTGGACATCGAGCATGTTGCGAAGGAGCTGTACGGTACGAAACGAGCAGAAGAGTTGTTAGCGTCGAGTGAATTGAATTGCCGCCAAAAGTCCTTGGTGGCACTACAAGTGTGTACTTACGTCGTTGATAAACTGCAAACTGGAATCAATAATGTGACAATCCGCCAAAATGGCTTCTCGCGTATCTTCTCCCGCCACAATGTGTGTTGCTGATGATGACTCTAGTACTGGTAATGGTTTCGACGTAGGGAACAATGGAGCAGGCGGGGCGCTGCTGCGTCTGTTCTTGATCAGCTCTTTCTTGGAATCGGACACCCCAGTGGTGTTGGCAGTGAGCGAGAACAGTGGAGCGGGTTTGTTTTCTTGCGATGTGGAACTGGAAGAAGAAGATGTCATCGCAAAGAGAGGAGGTGCAGGTGTATTGTTGTTGCCTTGCTTTGGTTCGGAAGAAGAGGACGGCGCGAGCGAAAACAATGGAGCAGGCCTATCGTTGTTGTCTTGCTCAGAGGATGTCGATGTTGTTGGCGTGGAGGAAGGAGGAATTGCAAACAGTGGAGCCACTTTTTCTTGCTTTATTGGTGATGAGGAGGATGTACTAGGAATTGCAAATAATGGAGCTGGTTTGCTTTCTTGCTCCGGTACTACGGAAGAGGAGGAAGGAGCCAGGGAGAAGAGTGGAGCCGGTTTGTCTTGTTGCTGATGTTGTTTTGGAGTAGTAGAAGAAGAAGACATGTTGTCAGCAGTCGCACTGGTGGAAAACAAGGGAGCTGGAACGGCTGGTGGCTGTTGATGATTGTCGTTTGTTTTGTGTGTGGCGGCCACCTTGGCAGCTTCTTCTTCTGCTTCGGATTCTTGCTGCAATGCGGATGTGACAAAGCTGCAGGCCGACATGGCCGCCGCCAATGGGTTGCGAACTTCATGGGCAATGAATTCTGCAAAAAGAAAAGCAAAAGAAAAACAAGAGTGAGTTGACAAAAGAGACAGAAAGGTCTCTACTTGCTAGAGAAGTTTGTTGTTGTTGTCGTTCGTTTCGTCATTCGTACCATTCAATTGTCGTTCGGCCGCAGCCGCTTTTTTGGCATGATCAATGCGCAGCAGTGCTTGTTCCTCTTGTGATTTCGCCTTGAGTTTGGATTCCAACGTGGCTCGATTCATTTGTGAATTGATCCACAAGGCCAAACACACAAAGCCAACGAGAATCATGGCTCCGGCCAAAATGGACAAGGTAGCCCCCGAGGGATAAGTTCCCTCCCCGGCAATACACGCCACGGTCCAATTGCGTTGTCCAATGACAATGGTTTCGGTATGAAATCGAATGTCCGTCCGAGCGGACAGATCGGCGTAGGATACTTCGGGCATTGGCAGTATATGCGTGTAGTCGTCATCATTCTTTTCCACTTCCACGTCATCACAATGGAATTCGGCGGCTCCCAAAAAGGCTGGTTCGGTGGTCTGATTACTATTGTTGTCTTCCAGTGTCGAATCGTACAAGTAGACTTTCATATTGGGCAAGGTACTTTGGGCCAACGATTCGTACATGTGATCTTGTTGCGCAAGGAATTCGAGCAATTCAGGAATGCGAATGGCCAAAAGTGAGACATCGCCGCGGGAATTGTGGGTGCCCGATTGATCGTAGGGCGCCGTCGATGGTCGTCCGGGGTGTACGAGAAAGACACTGTATACATTACTATCAGGTGGCGTCGGTTCTTGGAGCAATCGCACGCGTCCGGTAATGTGGGATTGCATTTTGGAGAGTGCCAAGTCGACAATGCGTCTCGAACCGGGCATGGAGTAAATGTCCATGTCAATGACTTGTTCATTGCCCCGAATGGGTTCCACAAAGTGAATGGGGTAGTAAAAGGGCGCCGGTGGTAATGGTTGCAGTGCGTACGCAGTGACGGCTTGTGGATCGTCTTTGGGAAGGGTGGCGACGCCCGAAAATCCATTGTAATGCTTGGCCAAATCCGGATAGAACGCTTTGTAGAATTGCTTGGCTTCTTGCTCGTACCAGTCTCGTTCACTGTGTGTGACATTGGGAATGTACTGAATGGCGTAGAGCGGCAGTCCTTGTGCGACGACGGCATCGTACAATTCTCGAAAGTAGGATCGAAAATTGGGAGCATAAAAGGAATCGATGTTGTTGTTGTTGCTGCTGCTCTGATTGTTGCTGTTACTATCGAAATGATGTTCGTAGTGATGACTGCTACTCGATTGTTGAATCCACAGACCGGCTGTTTCGTATTCCCGAAAGGCGGAATAGACGCGATGTGCCAGCCGTTCGACGTCTTGTTCAAATGCCTTTTGCGAATCCCCAATGGCCGTCAAGACGCCAATCGCCCAAAAGGCACCTGTTGCGGCACAGCCCAAAATCAAAATGACACTGGCCACCGTCGTGGACGATTTCCGTTTGGCGTCTTCTGCTGCTTCTTCTTCTTGTTGCTGTTGTTGTTGGCGCTGCCTTTGTTTCTTCTTTTTGGACGAGTGATTGCTGCTGTTGGCGCTGCGAGTTGATGCCTTGCTCCGACGACTCTCACTCGTTCGACTCGCCAATTCCACATCGTCCAGAAACATTTCACTGGGTTGGTCGGGGTTGCTGTGGTCCAACGAAAATCTCATCGTCAATTGGTCGATCTGCGCGAGTGTGTGATCCGAAGGGGGAGGAGGGGAGAAGGAAGGACTACTAACTCACTTGGGTACCGTAGTGCGAGTGCAGAAGGTCGGTCCGAGTCTTCTTCAAGGAGGTTGCTTCGGGTTGAGAGGGTCGGATCTAGCTAGCTAGCAACTGAATCAACTCTCTTTGTACATGTATTATAAAAGCAAGCGTAGGTAGACGAAGAGATGGATGAATGCTTGGAGGTCCGCCGGGTTTTCTGGTGGCGAAGAGGATTTCGTGGGGGGTTGGTGGCGAAACCGCGCAAAGGGGAAAACAAGGCGAGAGGCGAGCCACATGAAACGCACCAAGAAGGGAAACTGGGTGGAAACAACCTGCAGTTTTGCTTAGGGGTGCGTCCTGGAACTCGCCGTAAGTGTAAACGACGAAGAAGGTCATTGGCATGGATGTTAATTCAATGACGGCCCCAGCTGTTTACTTTTTACGATGATTAGTTCGAAAGCTGGACGAAGACTCTCTAGAGAGGGGCTCAAGCGGTCATGGACAACTCAGTGGGTAAAATTGATAAGGTATTGATATTTCTCTAGCTAGAGTTTCCAGGCATCACATTGGGTTGGGGCTCCGGAGCTAGAAAAAGGGCGCAAAGCGCGGGAAACTTTGTTAGTACTGATAATTTGTATAGTAAACACATGTCCACCCGGGCGACATTTGTCTCACTTTATTCGAGTTTATGGAGTGAAGTTTAGATGTGAACGCCGTTGTGGATCGAGGCAAACCATTTGAAAATGTAGCTCCACCCCCATCAATAGCCATGGAGTCGACCAGAGTCAAATGCAACATCA
>CAICTM010001087.1:0-37805 GCA_903772945.1 Seminavis robusta | reverse complement strand
CATGAAGAGTGGGAAAGTTTTTGTATGATTGAAACCTACTTCTTTGACCGGACTGATCATAGCGAGCGATGCTTTGACATGGACAATACCTCAAGGAAGCTGAAGTGCACATGCCTACATGATGTTCGAGGTAAACTCAAAGATGAAGAGAGAATGGCCATGGTCCAGAACCTCTGGGAGTTTGCGCTGTTGGAAGCAGATGAACAAAAGGTTCTGTTGGTGCAGTGGTACAGGTATGGCACAGTTGTCCAATCGATGAAGAAGGATACAAAAGTCTTCCTACTTCCTGGAACAGACTATCTAGTTTGCAAGCATGCATTCTGCGCAATGTTGGCAGTTGGTACCGAAAAGTGGCGCAACATCAAGAAGATCGCAGATGGAAGGAAAGAACTCAAGCACGGACTGACAAGAAGACAGTCTGGGAACCGACGCAATCTAGCCATGGACATGGTGCTGAAGGACTTCTTCACTGGAATGGAGGCGATGGCAGTTCCACGTGCAACAAGGATAGTTCGCGAACTTGTACGCGGCCAAGTCGAAACAACTCTAAGAGAGGATGACGAAGATGTCGTGGAGCTACCAGCGTGCTACTCGAAACACTTCTTGTACAAGAGGCTTCTTGAAGAACGTGGTTGGAAGTACAACTATACACAGAAAGGACTCATCAAGGAGAAAGAGAAGTTAAGGGAAGATGCAGACGACGTTCCATCCTGGACCACCTTTCGTCTCTACTGGAAAAAGAACTTCCCCAAAATGGTGATCCACAAGCCAAGGGAAGACGTCTGTGGTGACTGCTACGTGTTCGCAAATTCTCACAAGTACCATACCAAGTTGACCAAAGCGGTGAGACGTCTTGCAAAGAAACAAGAACAGGAAGACACGGATTCTTCTTCAGAGGAAGATGAAGAAGAGAAGCATCTGCAAGAAGTCATCGATCATGCCACACAAAAGGAGGTCGACGACATGCTAGCCAATGAGGAGATGATAAAGTCGGCAGCCAAACATGTGGAGATGGCACAGATCCAGCGAGACTTCTTCCGACTCAAGAAACAGGAAGCTCCTGACACAAGTGATCAACCACCGGCCAATCGTATCCTCTGCTTTGTTGCCGACTACTCACAGAACATGTATGTTCCCCACTTCGCTGCAGAACAACCCGGTGAGACCTACTATTTAAGCCCAATGAACGTCAACGTCTTTGGCATTGTCGACTGCAGCAGACATCAACCAACACTTGCTGCTCTTGCTTATGGGGAAGACCAAGCAAAGAAAGGTGGCAATGATGTCGCCAGTCTACTTATGTATGAATTGAGGCGGCTCAAGCACTTGGACACTGTCGTTCCTTACAAGGAACTCAACATTGTCATGGATAACTGCGGCGGTCAGAACAAGAACAGGATGGTCCTCCGTCTGCTTCATTATCTTGTCAAGGCAGGAGTATGTCTTATGGCAAGAGCTTCCTTTCTTGTCAAAGGCCATACCAAGAATGACTGCGACCGACTCTTCAACATCCTAAAGAAGGAGTGGCGACAATCCAACACCTACACCCCGAAGGATCTTGTGCAAACGATCAACCAACACCATCTCATTGACGCAATCCATGTTCCACAAGAAGCCTTTCGAGACTACGACGCACAACAGGAGCCAATGATATACATTCCGACTGGGCAAATCAAGAAGAACCATCAGTTTACTGTCTACGCAGATGAAGCAAAAGGAAGCGGCAATGACATGTATGTCGCCGAGTACCACGGAGCAGAGGAAACTTGTCTTAAGTTGGTGAAAGAAGATTACAGGAAGCATCCTATGAGTTGGTGGCGAGAGCTTCCACTACCAGAGCCGTCAGCCCCTACCGGCATCAAAGATATTAAATGGAAGGAGCTGTATGAGAAGTGGGGAAAGATAGTCCCACAAGAGAAGAAGAAAGGATTCATTTACTTTGAAACGGCACCATCTGCAGAGAAGCTAGCAGCCATCAAAGAGCACTCCAGACAAGCTAGAGAGCACCGGCAGTCAAGGCAGGCCACCATGGTCAAAGATACAACACCCAGAGCAGACAGAATCTAATGATCAGGCTACACGCGCCATAAAGGTGGTAGGGATTGCGTTCTACCATGGTGGCTTGTGAGCTAACACGAAATCGCGATTATCTCGACTGCGATTTTTCGCTAGGTGGGGCAAGTGTGCATGCAGTGTTGTGGTTTTCTATGCGCCATGGCTTATTTTGTCTGTTTGGCCCATAAGTGTTTTGGCAAAAAAGTGCTCCTGGGACTTAAGTAGACATTAGTAGACACGCTTGACATTGTAAGACATTGCAAGACATTGGTATACATTTGGTAGACTTTAGTAGATTTTTAGTAGACTTTGGTGAACTTTAGTAGACATTGGTAGACAATTTTGGACTGTTTTACTATGCAATGTAGATATTGGTAGACATTAGTAGACAAAGTGACGCATTGGCAGACATTGGTACACATTAGTAGACGTTTGGTAGACATTAGTATACATTGGTAGACATTAGTAGACATTGGTAGACATTAGTAGTTATTGTGAGACATAAGCCACTTTTACTAAGGAGCAATGTGACAAAATGCCAAGTACACTCCAAACTCAAATATAAGAAACTCCACTATAAGAAAGCGAGACCTGAGATTCTAGAAAATGTTAAGAACATCTTGATGCTGAAATATCACAGACTTGTAAGAAAGCTTCCCAGTATTAAGACCTCAAAGCATAAGAAATACTACTAGTCTGACACCATGAAAACGCTTCAAACTTGTGCTTACATCTGCAAAATTTTCTGCCTCACGGCAGACACAGTGATCACCATCTCTGTTTGATCCAACCCAATTTATGATTCCTGAGCAAAATGAAACAAAAGGCTCAGGTTCATTGGGTATATCCAAGCACTGCCCTGCTTGACCTAGAAGCATAGTAAGAAAGTCTTCTATGCTGAAATTGGCTTGTTTTGTTAGAAACAATCTGAGGGTCCAAAATGGTGCTGTACGGTAAGAAAGGCTCAGGGCTGTGCTGAATTTAGAGATTTCTTATATGTGAGTTTGGAGTGTAACCCAGAACACCCTGGTACCTGGTACCACCTGGTACCACCCTACCACCCTGCAACTCACCCTGCATAACTATTGCGTCCACTACAAGTAAGTGTTGATCTCACCACAACAGCTGATATCGTCATGCCCATGCCCAGAGAAAGACTGTTAGTGATGGCTTTTCTGCCTGGGATGGTTTCTGCGTTTTGGCATGGATCTTCCACATGTTGCTGGATGCAGCAGAGCAAGAGACATCCTGGACAGAATCATTTTCCATCCCCGATCCCTCGTTGGACCAACACTGTCACCCACACATCGAAGCAATCGCGGTCGAGGACACGTCTGCACATGGCGCTTGTACCGCTGGCAGTGGACGATCTGGATCGATTGCTGGTCGTCAATGGAGCTCCAACAGGAGAACAATCTGCCACATACTGGGGACGAACCCAAAGGGAGCGTTACGGTCGGATCTTTGAATCTGTGGTAGTGACAATTTTGGGTGTCATCTTCAGCTATTCTTTGTCTTTTGCCATGGGATCATTCGCTGCGACCGTTTTGGGATCCATCTTTTTATTTTGGTCCATCTTTTCACCGCAACTGCAAGCGTACCAACGGAATTGGGAGCTTCGAGGAGGAAGAGATTTGGTAGATCCGTGGATCGCAAACATTGACACTGAAAGCGCATTTGATAATGACGATGATGACGACGAAAGCAGCCGCCTGGGGCTTTTTGGTGCACTCTTCTTGGGCAGAATAGGGGATGTCTGTGTCGTCGAAGAAGCATCCTCACCCAGTGAAGACGAGTTCGACTTGGAAGATTTTGCAGATTACGCAATGGAAGCAGATGAGCTAGAACAATGGGCTGGGAGACCATATCTACTACGATTCAAAGCAGAGGATTCTGGTGGACGAACATTGCAAGTTCATGCCCGAATGAGCGAGGAGTATACCGACATCGTTCCAGGGCAACCTGTGTTGGGTGTTATGTTAAGCACATCTCCCAAGTTCACCAGTCTTGCAGCTCTCACTGATCTCTTTGTCCCCGACCTGGCATGCTGGATTGGAGACTATCCTTATCTTAACAGAGCTGAAACAGAACAGCTTCTGGCAACTGACGACGAAATATGGGAACTGCTCCAAGCAGAGTCAACAATCAAACAATGGTAGGCCTGCACCGCTAGCACATCAGAGCACACGAAATGAGCAGTGCTATCTGGAACATCTGCGAGTCACGTGTACAGTCTACTACTCTAGCTAGTAATTGTGAACGACACTGTAACAATAGCGTTGTTGTGAACATTAGACTTCTTGTTATGGATTATTGGTGATCGACGGTGATACATGCATGTGTTGGTTACCAGAAGGTTTGCCCCTGCTCCTTGTTCAGTGGCCATGTGGAGGCCCTCCTCTTCGAGCGCGTTCCCGTTCTAGCATCAGTCTATGTTCCAGTTCTTGATGCGCTCTCAATCGCTGTTGCATCTGCTGTTGCTGTTGCTGCTGCTGTAACAGAGAGGGTGAGGAGGAAGACAATGGAAGATTCAATCCACGAGGACCGTTAACTGCACCCATGGTGGGGAGGCCAAGCAGATCGGATCCTGCAACAAGGCCAGCGGGGCCCATCATACGATTGTGTTGGCTGGGGCCGGTCAGCGACAGAGAGCTTCCGACTGTTCCTTGGCCAGCGGCAATCGACCTCCCCCAAGCACTGGTCGACATGCGGCTTGAAGGAGAACCATGCTGATGTTGACCTTGCTGGGATGCCATGGAAGTCGAGGACGAGGATGCCTGGGAGCCGCGGCGGAGACTGGAGGAAGACCTGCGGTTCCCTCGCTTTCGTTTGATCTTCTTGCATAGACTGCGTTTCCCAAGGGTGAACTTCTCATGGAAAAAGGCCCCTTTGTCTTTTCCATCTGTGATCCTGCGAAAGCCATAGAGGTTTAGCTGGCGCTGGAAAGAAGCCATTCTGTCTGTCGCAAAGTACCCTGGAAGGATCGTGGCGAACTCGTTCTGCTTGTGGATGGCAAAGCTGCGTCCGTGGGGCAGGAAGGACACGATGTCGGCCTTCCCGTTCTTTTCCACCTCGTAGAGCATTCGGTAGAGCTTGACCGGGAATGTTTCGTTCTGCAAGCGGAGATCCTCAACGGTCTCAACAGAGTTTCGCTTTCGGTAGAAGGCTTCATCGTCCAAGGCATCCTCATCTTGGTCTGATACATCGCCGTCCTCGTCATCTTCATCCGCATTCTCACGAGCCGGCAGCCTTGCAACCTTTGCTTCTTCCTTGGGTTCACTTGCCAATGCCGATGAAGAGCGAAGCCCGACGTCTCCGCTCAAAAGGTCCGCAGGAGAGGCAATCCTTCCTTCTAGGCTTTGCCCTGATTGATTAAAAATGGACTGATTACCTTCGAACTGAAGGGTCGTTCCACTTGATCGATTAGCACTGGAAAAGGCATTGGCGTTGCTGAGCGCTATCGATGCCGGGGCACCAGCTCCAATCAGTACATTTTGGCGCTGTTGCTCCATCAAAAGATTCTCTGCTTGAAGCTGGTGGCGACTGTCACCTCCATACATCAGCAACTGGCTTGCGGGGGGAGGAACGCGGTTGCTTCCAAGCAATGCAACAGCGGCAGCAGCATGTGCTGTCTGCCTTGCGTGAAGATCCCCAACCAAAAAGGAGGTACGGGACGCTAGTCCTCGCTGGTGAGCGCCCAAAAGAGCCTGTTCCATTGCAAGTCTGGAGTCTGCTTGTCGTCCCCCCAGGAACTGCTGCTGGGGGAAAGCAATGGCTCTGTTACCTGTTACCTGCAAGTGTGAGTGATTGTAGCTGTGATTGTTCAAGCGATCAAGCTCCCGACGAATTGCCTCAGCTTGAAGGAGGCGTCCAGAAGCATCTTGAGGGTCAACTTGCTTCATTTCTGCTTCGTTTGGGCGATTGCGTGGATCAGTTCTGTTGTTTCCGTTGTTTGTAAAATTGTTCATGGAAACAAACGAGGTGTGGATCTGTTGTAGATAATGATGTGGACTGCCAACTGCAAGGTCTTTTCTTGTTCGCTTGGATTGGAATTTATGATAGTGAGAGCAAGGAGAAACGAGAGATAGAGAGTGCAGGTGCTTCAAAGGTGCCGGCAAGACCAGACAAAATTGCTTTGCGCCAAAGGAGCCTCGAACTGGTTGTCTCCTTGATGCGGCGTAACGTTCGACAGGCTCAAGTGCCAAAATGCAGACTAATGCTTCAGTGTCATGCAGCATCAGCAGAGTATCAGCAGATAAGAGGCTTAAGTGCCAAAACGCCAAAACGCAAACTACGATACATTATGTACGTTCAGTGGTGCGAGAGGTCCTTAATCGTTAATTAATTGGTTGGCATACTTCGGGCTTCGGGCACACCATTTTAAACATGATTTTCTGAAGCTTGTGTTCCTGGAACAACCGTGGAGGTGAATCTGCACAAGTACTCAGTAAGTCGCCTGAATAGCTGATATGACGGCTAAATAAGAGCTGAGCTGCTGAGCTGCATAGTCGGAAGTCGGACATTCATTCAGCCACGGACGTTTACCTGCTCTTCAGGAATGAACAATCCAGAACAACAAGCGGGGATTTCTTGACTAAAGGGCTTTCTGATCCGCAGCTCTTTAGAACTCACATCAGTAAGACGATTACTGAAGAAGCCGCGACTTCATGACTGTTAAATCCAGTTTGCCAGTTTCAGTTCTCGTAAAACTTCTCGAGCAATACTATCTTAAAGAAACAGCTACACTTCCGTAAATTCTAGATTTATGAAAAGAGTCGTCAGGGGAAAGTAGAACAGTAGAACTCTCAGATTAGACTTATCTTCGTGTGTCGTCTGCCAGAAATGTGTCGTAAATAAGCTTAAATGTCAACGACTCGGAGTCATCGATGCTTGGTTCAGGTTCAGCAACCGTCCGCAGTCCGCAGTGGTCGTGTGGAGCTCGTGTGGTCGTATCTTTGTCCTTCCAGCATTCTTACAGAAGCTTGCTTACTTGTAAACAGGCAGTCTGCTGAAAGCGAAGCGAAGGTGGCCCACAGAGACTAATACCAGTGTAGCAGCCCAAGCGCCATGCATGCAGCTTCTGAATAGACTCTAGCTAGTACCGGCACACTGATCACACAATTCAACGAACAACAGCTACACATGTAACCGTTCAAGACTACTTGTGCCTGAAAGCATGAGTAAATGAAAGATCATGTACAGGCAACAGGGTTCAAGACCACATGAAACCAAAACTAAGAGTAGAGCTGAGTAGACCAAGTCAATCCTTGCAGGCTCTTTGGCCTGACGGGTGCCAGGTGGAGGGAGGTAAGGTGCGCAATCCACAAGCAAGTGGGGCTTGTGAAACTGCAGCCAATTCGAACAAACTGAGCTAGCAGATCCAACCGTGGGTTGTTGCGAGCCGACGCCATGCCCTATGCCCAACTCTGGCCTGCCTTTTGCATCGGAGACACCAAACAGCAGCAGCCGGTCACACATAAGCTCTGCGAGAACCACCTGGGATGCCGCATCAAGATCATTGACAAGAATCAAAGCGGGTGTTGAAAACCGGATACGGCTGGACTGGACTGCACAGCAGGGCATATGAGAGCGCTATAAGTTTGAGGGTCAGAAGAAGCGACGGAAGCTCTCTTTGGCGGTGTCGGTTCTCGGTTCTATGGCATATGCCGCATCGTGGGGTGTTCCGGCTGCTAATGCTCGTTGCGTCTACAAAAAGTGCATAGTTTCAGATGTACTGCGGAAACCAGCGCAATAATTTCTGTTCCGTACATTGCTTTGCATCTTCCCATCACGAGGCTGAAGCAGCAAGTTAGACTATTCGTTCTGAGCAACAAAGAAGGGATGAGACTTGACTAGCTAGCACAAAGCCCACCACTAACCGATTGTGCATCAATGTAACTCCCGCCAACCATTATGGTTCCGTGCAAGCCGAATGGTATGTTGCAGACGTCTCCAGGTACCGGTACAGGTACTGCCACGGTTCCCTTTTACATTGGCTTTCTTGAGCTGTGGAGGACTGAGGCATAGACGTATTTTTGGCTCGCTTCTGCGTTAGGGCTGGGAACTGTCATGCTGTTGTTGCTAGCTAGGGCCGGCATCAAAGAAGGGCGCAATGTTCTCCTTTTTCTACATGTATAGAGCATCTTCCAATCGGGACAAGGAACTGTAATTCCACATCGATTCCAGTCCACTGAAGCAGTTTCTGGCCAACAATGGAGTGGTGTGAGGAGACTCGAATTGTTCCTTTGTGGATGGGATTGTCAAGGTGAGTCCATCAAAATGTTGCTGGAATAGTTCCTGGTTTTTGACCTTGTAATGGATTCTGACACTCTTCTGCCATTGCTATCATTGCCAGAGGGCTATTTTTGTTTGTGCTTCTCCACAAAGGCAGCTTTCAACAAAGCTGTGACTTTCTCACAGAAGACTGCTGGAGTGGTCGTTACCTTGTTCTTTCTTGGAGTGGATGTGGCTTTGGCGTGTTGGTTCTAGCAGCAAGAATGCTTCTCCATTTTCTCTTGTGGAATGCCTCCAGCTTCCTCTCTCATTCAGTGGTAGAGGAGCACTGAATTGTCTGGTGAGTCTTCTGCTTTCTTTGATTGTCTCCATGTCAGCGCATTCAAAGGTTCCTTGTCCTTTTGTTATTTGTATTCTTAATCAGAAGACAGAGTGTGATTTCTTGGGGACTCTGAGACCCAGATGTCTGGCCTTACAGATGACAACTTCTTGAGTGGATCAAAGACTTCTGCTACCACTCCTCCCAGAGTTGTTTGGGGTCCTTCTTTCTCTGGCTCTCTCTTCGATCTGTTGTTGTTGTTGGAGGCGTGTTGATATGCTCTCTTCTGCTGGGAGTTTCTATTCTGGCTTTGGCAACCCATTCCTGTTGTGGCGCGCCAGTTGTGGTAGCTGTTGTTGTTGTGTTTCATGATGATCTTTTCTGCTGCTACTCGCTTTTTTGGCCGAGATAATGACTGTCGAGTGGTCTCCTGTGGTGTTTCCGGTGGTGTTGTCATTGTCGAGTCGATCTTCTTCACGGAAACTTTCTTTCCTCTCCGAAAACAACACGAATTTCGAACTTTATAGCACATTTGATCGTAATACTATAAATGGTACGTTAAGTATATTTGAATATTTGCTGACTATTTGTGATGTCATAGGTTGATTAGCCAATCAGATCATGATGAGGAGGATAACTTCTGTTTGGCCACAACCAGCATGGAAGTGACCGTTCTTGAGGAGTTGATATTGCAAGGAGCATGCAAGCCACTTCCTCCTGCCATGACCGACATCACTGGATTACATGTTGCTTCAGGCCTTCAGAAAAGTCCAATGGTACAGGCTGTCATTCTACCCTTTCTGAAATGTTGGAGTCGCCACATCCCTGTGAAAGGAAGGACATCTTCATTGAGTGCATCTACTGGTTAGTGAGGGAAGGGGTCAGTGAGAGCTATGAGTTGTCCTCCCTCGAAGGACAGAGTGTGATGGATGCTTGGCATTATTATTGTTGCCACTGGATTGACTACAAGAAGAAGATTTCCTTCAAGAAATGTACTGAGATGAGTGAGACTATGGTTGTTGATTTCATTGGCAATGATATGTAAGTTACTGCTAAATTAGAAATGAATTTGGTGGATCTAAAATTGATTGCTTGTTGCTACTCCCATACCCAGTCAATCTTGATTGGCAATAGATCATGAGGTGTCTTCCTCTCCTATGAGTCAACCACTGGCAGTACTCTGACAGCAGCCATTCGGTTGGGAGGTGGCTGGAAAGGAGATGGAAGTATTGGTTGGAATTGCCGCATTTGCATGGCAGTTGCATCATTTGAAGTTGTTGTTGTTGCTGGTATAGAATCAAATTACCAACATAAACATTTCTTGTTTGTGGCACTAAGGTGGTGGTGGTGGTGGAGGGGGGGTGTTTGGTGGAGTCGGTGGATCGATTGCTGGTGGATTTGGTGCTCGATTGCTGGTGGAGTCGGTGGTTTTGGTCCTGTACAAGCCACACACAAACAACAATCATTTGGTGCATACTTCTGCCTTGTGGTTTGAATGCAACAATGACTCTGAAGAAGATCTTCTCCAGTTTCCTTGGCAGTGTTTCTGCATTTGGAAATGGTGCATCCAGACCAAAGCCTCTGCCATGTCATTAGGTAAGCCAACTCGAATGGTTCCAGTAAGGAACAACCTTCTCCCTCCAGCTGGAATTGACTTCTTTCTGCTCGCTGATTCTTGACAGAAAGGCTCTCTTGTGGCGAATCTTGAGGTTGTATCTAGCAGTGCCAGCAAGATTGAGTGCATCAGCAAGCTTCTTCTCATTCCCCATTGCCAAAGTGGCAAACTTGCTGGAAAGCCTCTAACTTTACTTCCTCTCCTTGATAGGTACTCTGGAGCTTGTGCTTGGAGTTGGGAGATGGCTGGATTGTGTCATACATGTCTTCCAGTGCCAGGGGATCAGCCAAGTGAATGGCTTTGTCAACGCAGTTCTCTACTGCTGGTTTGGTATCAGAAGTAAACAAGGTAAAGTTCTTGACTGGATCGAGTCGGCCCTGTCCTGGCTGGCTACCATCACTGGCTGTCACCTTGTATCTGCAGAACCACTGTTGCAACTTCTGTCTAATTGTTTCTGGTGACCTCATCTGCTTCCTTAGATACTTGGAGTACCGATTTCTGAAGACCTTGAGGCTTGCATGTCGGAGATCTCAGCCATAGAGTAACACTTGCCATTGGTGGATAGTAGACCATGTTTCAGAGCATGCAGCAGCTTCTCATAGTCATCAGGTGAGTACACATACAAGCAATCCAAGAGGTCTGACATAGCTTGATAGTGATCAATGTGTCCCTTTCTCAAAGTTGACAGGATCTCTTCTCATAATGAAACAGGCCAAGCTTCCCTCGATTCTGGAAAGAGTATCTCCCAGTAGTCATCCTTGTGGGCCAGGTATCCTGTACATGGCAGCTGGGTTGAAGTGGCTCCTCCTTGCTAGCTGCATGCAGCATGAGAGAAGTGGATGGTCTTGGTGGTGGGAACAAGAACAGCACATGCAACTCTCACCAGTCTCAGTCAGCACACAAACAGCAGCAGACCAAGACTCTTGGAGTAGTTCTTGATCACCTGGAATGTATGGTCTTGGCAGAAGATCCTTTGTTGCAACTGACACTTTGATCTCTCTGTGTGCTGTGTTGTCACTGATCCTCCACGGATTCCTTTTGAAGCACAACCTCATATAGAGTCACGGATGTCACCAAGGGGAGGAAACTGTCTGATGTAAGTGCCATCCTTTTGAAGAAAGGGATCAGTATCAGTGTCGCTTCCTTGCCAGTATGGAAGTAAGACATATGGCTCTAAGATACTCTCTGTTGATTGCATTGTAGATGAGGCGCTGCATAGGTCTCCATTTCCATAGGTTAACATGATAGATCGAATACTTCTGTTGCTGTTCTCTCTAGTGAAAGCCTTTTAGAAAGCATACTTGATCCACTGGATAGAGCAATGAAGCATGATCTGGGATCGAGACCAGGACTTCTGCAGAGTTGGCATCGAATCTTCTGTTCAGCTTCACAAACCATGGACATGACATAACACCAAGAAGGAGGACCAGTGATGCCAAAGATGGGGAACAAGGTCTTGTTGTGTGACCATTTTGTCCTTGTATTCTTGAGTTTGCCAGACATCTTCCATCGGGACAAGGAACTGTAATTCCACATCGATTCCAGTCCACTAAGAGTTTCTGGCCAACAATGGAGTGGTAGTGAGGAGACTCGAATTGTTCCTTTGTGGTGGGATTGTCAAGGTGAGTCCATCAAAATGTTGCTGGAATAGTTCCTGGTTTTTGACCTTGTAATGATTCTGACACTCTTCTGCCATTGCTATCATTGCCAGAGGGGCTATTTTGGTCTTGTGCTTTTCCACAAAGGCAGCATCTTCAACAAGAGCTGTGACTTTCTCACAGAAGACTGCTGGAGTGGTCGTTACCTTGTTCTTTCTTGGAGTGGATGTGGCTTTGGCGTGTTGGTTCTAGCAGCAAAGAATGCCTCCATTTTCTCTGTGGATGCCTCCAGCTTCCTCTCTCATCAGTGGTAGAGGAGCACTGAATTGCTGGTGAGTCTTCTGCTTCTTTGATTGTCTCCATGGTCAGCGCATTCAAAGGCCTTGTCCTTTTGTTATTTTATCTTAATACAGAAGACAGAGTGTGATCTCTTGGGGACTCTGAGACCAAGATGTCTGGCCTTACAGATGACACATTCTTGAGTGGATCAAAGACTTTGCTACCACTCCTCCCAGAGTTGTTTGGGTCCTTCTCTCTGGCTCTTCGATCTGTTGTTGTTGGAGGCGTGTTGATATGCTCTCTTCTGCTGGGAGTTTCTATTCTGGCTTGGCAACCCATTCCTGTTGTGCAGCGCCAGTTGTGGTAGCTGTTGTTGTTGTGTTATCCATGATGATCTTTTGCTGCTGCTACTCGCTTTTTTGGCCGAGATAATGACTGTCGAGTGGCTCTCCGGTGGTGTTGCCGGTGGTGTTGTCATTGTCGATTGTCGATCTTCTTCAACGGAATCTTCTTCCTCTCCGAAAACAACAACGAATTTTCGAACTTTATAGCACATTGTATCCGTAATAACTATAAATGGTACGTTAAGTATATTTGAATATTTGCTGACGCCTTTGCTGATGTCATAGGTTGATTAGCCAATCAGATCACTGCCTTCCACCCCTTTCTCGCCCTCCAGCAGCAGCCGGTCACACATAAGCTCTGCGAGAACCACCTGGGATGCCGCATCAAGATCATTGACAAGAATCAAAGCGGGTGTTGAAAACCGGATACGGCTGGACTGGACTGCACAGCAGGGCATATGAGAGCGCTATAAGTTTGAGGGTCAGAAGAAGCGACGGAAGCTCTCTTTGGCGGTGTCGGTTCTCGGTTCTATGGCATATGCCGCATCGTGGGGTGTTCCGGCTGCTAATGCTCGTTGCGTCTACAAAAAGTGCATAGTTTCAGATGTACTGCGGAAACCAGCGCAATAATTTCTGTTCCGTTACATTGCTTTGCATCTTCCCATCACGAGGCTGAAGCAGCAAGTTAGACTATTCGTTCTGAGCAACAAAGAAGGGATGAGACTTGACTAGCTAGCACAAAGCCCACCACTAACCGATTGTGCATCAATGTAACTCCCGCCAACCATTATGGTTCCGTGCAAGCCGAATGGTATGTTGCAGACGTCTCCAGGTACCGGTACAGGTACTGCCACGGTTCCCTTTTACATGTGGCTTTCTTGAGCTGTGGAGGACTGATGCATAGACGTATTTTTGGCTCGCTTCTGCGTTAGGGCTGGGAACTGTCATGCTGTTGTTGCTAGCTAGTAGGGCCGGCATCAAAGAAGGGCGCAATGTTCTCCTTTTTCTACATGTATATGTACCATACTGTACTGTCTTTCAGTCGAGGTACAACAGCTCCGATGGCTTATTGGTTCCTGGTGTCGGGAGTCCACGATGATCCTGATCGCCACGAGTGGATCTTTTTTGAAGTGGGACTTGACTTGACTCGATCAGCGGTTTTCTGCAATGAACGATCTCGAGCTCATTATCTCAACTTTCAACAATTCCACAACACACAACACAACGAAAAAAGACGAAACATGAAGCTCACTGGGTTCACCTTGGCAGTCGCTTTTGCCACAGCCAAACTCGCCACAGCGCAAACCCCATTGGCTGTCGACTTCCCAACTGGTGCTTCGGTTATTGGATCTTCTGAAAACGGGGTGGATTCATTTTTGGGTATTCAGTATGCCACCGTCGGCGATAGGTTTTCAAGAAGCATTCAATTGGATCTTCCCGATGACGTTGAAACAATAGCAAAGGAGTATGGCAGTAACTGTCACCAGGCTTATCCCGGGTTGCCCGAGTTTCTCTATCAGCCTCGCCAGGAAGCAGAGGAGTGCCTCTATCTGAATATTTGGCGCCCGTCGAATATTTCTCTCGAAGAACCGTTGCCCATCATGGTCTGGATTCACGGAGGAGGTTTTATGATTGGTTCTGGAGCCGATGCGGTTTACAATGGTTCCAACCTAGCACGCAGTCAACATGTCATGGTGATAACGCTGAACTATCGGTTGGGGGCGCTTGGATTCCTGCCTCAGGATGACACTGGAGTAGGCGCCATGAATGGCATTTATGACCAATTGATGGCACTGAAGTGGGTTCAATCAAATGCAGCAGGGTTTGGTGGCAACGTCGACGAAGTAACACTGCTTGGAGAGAGTGCTGGGGGCGAGTCCATCTGCATGCTTTCCGTTTCTCCGCTTGCGAAAGGTTTGTTTCACCGAGCTGTTCTTCAGAGTGGTGAGTGCAGGTTCAACCACTGGATGAGAGATGTCCCAAATGAAGACTACGAGTATGCCTTTGAAGCTGTCTCCAATCTGATTAATGCTACCGGCGTGGTGTCATTGGATGAACTCAAGAATTCTTCTCTAGTGGATGCCGCGAGCTTGAACTTTATGTCGGCTGCAGTTGGCTGGTCTGTCATTGTCTTGGATCGTGAAATTCTTCCGGAACACCCACGAGTCCTTTATGAGGACCCAGAAAACATTGTCCCATCTGCATTCTTGGTTGGAGCCAACTCGAACGAAGACACAACCTTTATGGGCGTTTCTACAGACATATATCTGCAACTTGCCGAGTTTGGTTTGAACGAGTCCATTCACTCGCTTGTTGGGAGCATGTACGGTTCTCAAATAGCTGCGGATGTTTGGGACGCGTACAATGCTGAGGACAACTACGATAACGATGTCACAGCAGCCTTCAGCCAGTTCCATGGCGATTGGTACATCCGTTGTCCAACTCGAGCCTTTGCTTCTCACGTGGCTCCGCTGGTCCCCGAAAACGTATACATGTACAACTTTGCTCACTTTAGCATCACTGATCCCATGATGTTCTTTGGATTGGCACCGTTCGTTGACACAACAACTTGGTCCTCGCATTTGGCCATGAATCCGTTTGTCTTTGGTACCTTGGATGGTTGGGTACATGACTTTGTGAACGGGTCACTGACCCAAGAGGATTGGGATCTCAGCGACGAGATTATGACAAGGTTTGCCAACTTTGCAAAGTCGGGTAACCCCAACGTTGTTGCTGACCAGAGTGATGTGACTCCATTGGTCGAATGGAAGCCGGTGCCCGCTGGAAGGAACGAAATCACCACATCCTTCCTTCGTTCATCATCATCATCTGTGGAAGCCTCCAATAGCAGTCTACCTGTGTTGGTGTTTTCCCTTGGAACGAGTCAACTGGAAGCTCTGCCGGAAAAGACACACCAATGTGCAGCGTTTCCCTTTGATAGTGTTGATGTCAACTCCCCCAGCATCACGAATTCCAGCAGCGAACCGGAAAACGAGCTAGCCGTTGACAAACAAGATGCCAGTAATGACCAAGCAACAAAAGAGGAGCTTGAAGGTGCCCTTCACTCTTCGTCTGGAAGGATTGTGTGGAACAGTGAACAGAAGGTCGTCTGTGTAACAGGTTTTGCCCTTTTGTTCTTGTTGGGATTCTAGTCAGTCAGCCCCGTTGGTGCCAGGTGTATGAAGGTTCAGTGAATGAATATCCCATCCTTCTTCGTTGTATGAATGCATGATAAACAAAGTACCGGTACCGGTGCGATAAACGTAAAAATAATAGTCAAGTGGTTCTAAAAATGAGCTTGATAATTTCAAACGCTACTGGTAGCCTTTGGGTATCATATCTCCTGGCTTCGCAGAGCCGGATCCAGCTTATCCTTGTCCAAAAGCGTTGTCTCCCCACTCGGCTTGGTCCTCTGCTGGCTTCATACATCAAGCAAGCATAGAGTCACGGCCATCTCCAAAAAGATGTATTTTGACGCTCTGCTGGTTTGATGAAGGGATTCGATCCCGATCCTTGGAGGTCCACCATGCATTGCAGTACCATTGTGCCGCGCTACGAGTACCGGTACTGCAGCCGCATGTTGAGTGGTGAGAGACATCATCTTTATTGCAACTCCAATTATTACTTGGAGGTACTACCGACCGATAGACAGGAAAGAAGAGTGCAGCCATGGCCAAGAAGAAGAAGAGAGGAAAGAAAGATAAAATCAATCCTGTCTCCCAGCGGCAGCAGGAGTCGGAACAGCAACAACCCCCACCAGAGCAAACGGCGGCTAGTAGTACCCAGCAAACGGACTCAAGTAGCTGCTGTGGCGATGTGGCGTCTACCATCACAGACTTGGTCGAAAGCACGGCGGAAGTAACCACCACTTCGAGTTTCTGTGATTTGTTCGTCAACAAGGAAGAAGAGGGAAACACAACTGCCGAGACAATGCCTGCGGCGGATCCCAATCCTCAAACTAAGAAACAGTACGGGAATGGGGAGAGCTTTAACAGCATTCTTGCCAGTCCGAACAGCAACCAAATCAACGCCACCGCCAAGTCCGTCACGACTGGTACCAACAGCTCTGAAGAAACGAAAAACGAATGCGGGGTTGAGGAAAACGACAAGGAGCAGACAGAAGAAGAACCAAAGGCTGCTTCGCCTCAGAAAAGTTGCTGCAGTTCACAAAACAAAAAGGACGGAGAGGAAGACAAGCAGGCAGCCATGAGTGAAACCAACAACCATCCCGAAAATCAGGACTCTACACCAGTGAAAACTCAAGAAGATGTCGCACTCAAAAGCCCTCCAAAATCGCCTCCAAAGCCAGCAGGAAGTTGTTGTGCCAGCAAAGCCAAAAAGACACCCACCGTTTCGTCATTGGTGTCCTCTACTCCGATGATAATATCCACCCCCACTACCACCTGCTGCGGTTGTGGCGACGACTGTCGTTGTTGCAGAGAAAATGGCTGGTCTTACTGCCAGTGTGGACCCAATTGTAGATGCAGCAACCCCTTGATGACCGAACAAGCATCCTTGCTGTTGGAGTGCACAAATCAACAACTACAACAGCAAAATAATAATGCTTCCACCAGAGCTGCTTTTGCTTCCGCTAGTACGGACTCCACAGCAATAATGTCCGTGGATGATCCTTTGAAAGCACCTCCGACCATGGACAGCGCAATCCCCGACGACCTGGAAGCCAATCATCAACAACAACAAAAAACGCCCCCTCTTTTTGTGGACATTGTTGTAGGAGGCATGACGTGTACCATGTGCAGTCAAGCCATCACCCGCGCCATGAAAAACACAAACGGGGTTTCGGGTGTCAAGGTCTCGTTGTCGACTGATATTGCTCATATTGAATTTGACCCAAGCAGAAACTACGCAGAAATGGTGGAACAAGTCGAAGAAACTATTTCAGACATTGGATACATGGTTGTGGATGTCATCAAAATGCCAAACCAGGAGCTTTTACCTGCTCCATCCACCACGGGAGATGCTGCAGGAGGCAACAACAATCCATGGTTGGAATCAAATAATGCTCCAGTATCAAACGGAAGCAATGGGGGCGAGAGTCCCAGTTCGGGCAACACGCAACAAGATCGGTGGAATCGCATTGCTCAACGACAAGAAGAAAAAGTGCAAGAACGAAAACGTGCTTTCTTGTGGAGTCTCGTTGGGACAACTCCCATCATTCTGCTGACAATGGTTCTGCCGCATGTTCTGCCGACTGCATCGGTCCAGTGGTGGGATCGTCAGCATATTCACTTGTTTGGTATTACAATGCCGCTCGAGTCGTTGCTGTTATTCGTTCTTGCAACTCCTGTTCAATTCATTTGTGGTCTTGATTTTTATAAGGGGACATACTACGGATTCTTTCGCTCTGGAACCCTGAATATGGACGTGCTCGTATGCCTCGGCAGCACGGCTTCTTGGGGATACGCTCTCTACGCGACGCTGTGCAATCAAGAGCAAGAATCACACTTCTTTGAGACTAGCGCAGTCTTGATTTGCTTTGTGTTGCTAGGAAAGTGGATGCAGGCAGTGGCCGTCCATCGCACCAGTGACGCTCTGAGCCACTTGATGCAATTGCAGCCATCAACTGCCATTCGAGTTGTGCCCGTGGAAGCAACCAAAAATGGTGACGGCATCACTTGGGATCCCATGACAGAAGCATATCGAGAGGAAGTTGTCCCAACGGACCAATTGCAACGGGGTGATTTTGTCAAAATTGTTCCAGGAGCCAGTTTACCTGCAGATGGCGTTGTGTTGGCTGGAGAGTTGGCAGTGGATGAAAGCATGGTGACAGGCGAGTCTTTGCCCGTCCTCAAGACAAAGAGCTCGGTGGTTCTGGGAGGGACTGTCTGTGTGGAGTCTTCCACAACAACTACCGGCGAGACGACAGTGCGTGAGACCACGGAGCAAGCTGACGCCGAGAATCCTTCTACCAAAGCAGGACAGGTTGCATTTTGCGAAGTGACGGGGGTTGGCTCCTCCACTGCTTTGGCACAAATCATTCAGTTGGTCCAAGATGCCCAGGCTTCCAAAGTTCCCATGCAAAATTTCGCGGATACAGTCAGTTCGGTATTCGTCCCGGTGGTCGCCACGTTATCCCTCATCACCTTTCTGGTTTGGTACGCTCTGTGCAGTTCAGGTGTTGTGCCTGAAGAGTGGTACAGCCGCCTGGATGAAGACGCTGCTACGTTCAGCTTGATGTTTGGGATAGCGACTCTCGTCATCAGTTGTCCCTGCGCCCTCGGGCTGGCTGTACCCACAGCCATAATGGTCGGGACTGGCGTGGGGGCAAAGCTGGGAGTGCTGATGAAAGGAGGTGAAGCGTTCGAAGCTGCTAGTCAAGTCTCAGCTGTCGGTAGGTTCAAATCAGAGAGCTAGCTACAGGTTTTGATTGCAGAAATGCCTTGCTCACAATGTGTTTCCATTTCAAAAGTCTTGGACAAGACAGGCACAGTTACAACGGGCAAACCGGCGGTCACAGATTTCCTCTTGTTGCAAAAGAGCGGAAACGCTGGCGAAGACGGCTGTGGCAACGCGCAGAGGAAGAGTCCGCCATCGCTATTGGACGAAAAGCCGCTATCGAAAGAGACGATTCTGTGGCTGCTTGGGTCCCTGGAGAGGTCATCCGAACACCCTCTGGCAAAGGCCATCGTTTCACACGCAGAAGAAGTTCTGTCCCAGTCAATCAAAGGACCAGCATACCTCGAAAAGAACCCTTTTCTGCAGCCGTCAGAGTTTCGTTCTATGACAGGCCGAGGAGCTTCTGGATACCTGACGATTCCAGGACGGGACGATAAGCGCTACTTTGTGGCCGTTGGAAACAGGGCTTTTTTTGCTACACTAGATATTGAGCTTACAATGGAAATTGACAATCAAATGAAAGAGCTGGAAGAGCAGGGGAAGACTGCAATTCTTGCTGCCGTGAATTATGAGTTCACTGTGCTGCTTGGCGTTGCTGATGAGCTGAAACCCGACGCTGCGGCAGCTGTTGCCTACTTGCGGAATGAAATGAAGATCGATGTTTGGATGGTCACTGGAGACAATGCTCGCACTGCGCAAGCAATCGCGAGACAGCTCAATCTTCCTCCACAACGCGTCGTATCAGAGGCCCTGCCGAATGCAAAAGTGTATCAAGTTAAAAAGCTGCAGCAGCAGGGAAAGATTGTTGCTCACGTTGGCGATGGCATCAACGACAGTCCGGCGTTGGCCCAAGCTAATGTAGGCATCAGCATGGGAACAGGAGCTGCAATCGCAGCAGAGGCATCGGATATGGTCTTGGTCCGCGGGCAATACGTGGCCGATGTTTGCATCGCCTTGGACCTGTGCCGTAGCATCTTTGCCAGGATCCAATGGAACCTGGTGTGGTCACTGATCTACAATTGTCTTGGCATCCCCCTGGCTGCAGGAGTAAGTTTTCCACTCCTTCATGCCCGACTCCCACCCACGGTTGCAGCTTTGGCCATGGCGCTGAGTTCGGTGAGCGTTGTTTTTAGCAGCCTGGCACTGAGGCTGTACAAGCCGCCGGTCATTGCTTGTCGCTCGACGCGGCCAGCTGCTGGCATTGGCAGCACTCCTTCAGGCGATGCTGTCGGCGCGGTGACCAGGTCCAATCAGCCACACGAAGAACCAGCGGCTTTGAATCCAAGGCGGGGTCAGCTTGTTACAAGACTCTCGTTGGAAGAAGGCAACAGTTCATGCGTGGCCGAGCTAACTGAGCCTCTGCTTTCCAGCGACAGGTTGGAGGCAGGAACGCAAAAGGGAGACTCTACCTAGCCAGTGGCGAAGGCCCGGAGCCCGGAGCGGTAAGGAATGACCAAACTTGCGGTTTTCCCGAAATTCGTGGTTTTGGTTTTTTACGGTTTTTTCGACGAGTTTTCCGCGAATAAACTAGATCGGACTTAAATCATTTAAAAACGGGACTTCGCAATGTCGTCGTAGACTTATGGAATGGCTCGCGATCAGGTACTATTATAGTACATGGTACTGTACGATGTATTATAATCAGGTGGCCGTTTTAAAAAAGTAGGAGTAGTCGTTCTTGCGCATAAATGGCGACGCAGAAACCGACTCGACTCGACTCGCGATGAGGTGGTCGCTTACCGTTTAATAGTAGTTTTGAATGGCGATCTCAGAAACCTTGAAAATACTACTGAGTACTTTAATAATAGCCAAAACCACAAATTGCGCAGCAAAACCGTGAAATTTGCAATTCCTCAAAACCAGCTGCACAATTCAAAACCTCGCTGTCATCTTGGATCCTAGACCATGTCATACCGTTCTTGTATGGTGGCAATGCATAGCTTTGTTGTACCATACTGTAGCATGACTTGCTGCTGTCAGTTTACAAGGGTTGCTTTATTTTTGCGTCCCCTGCACCTGACGACTGATGATGGATGGCACCATGGCAAACTCGATCGTCAGTTTTGTAGCATCTGATGTGACTGTGTGGTGTGACCTACCGGTATTGAGCGCCCATCCCAAATAGGCGGACGAGGCATTACACGTGTATTCCCTTTTCCAGTGTTTGCACACCTGCGGGACAGAAACCCCTTCTATGTAGCGTCCAAGTCTATGCTGGCCCGTCAAGTCAATTATGGGGCCTGTCAAGTCAAGTATAGAAAAGCGCTACCAACGACAGCCTCCCTCACCAAAATTGTACTGCCGATGGCGAGTGAATTTTCCAGCCCCACGACAACTTTTGCAAAGCCGTGTAGAGCGATAAATCTGGTCCTGGGTCTTGTGGCTCGATTTTTGCGGTCACGCAAATAAGTACCTCCAACGCAAGACAGCTTTTTACGGGTAGGCTAGGTAAACGTTGGATTAGAGTTTTAAAAATGGTACAAAATGTTTTTGAATTGGATTACCTCAACTACCGGAATACCAAAGCTGTAAGCAAGAGAGTCGAGATACGATACTAGCTATCATACCGCAGTATGCAGCGAAAACCGGTACATCGTGATTCTCACGGCTTCAGGCCCAGGCAACCAAGGTTCTGATTGCACCCTTGTTATCTATTGACATCCGAAGGCTATCAAACTGGCAAGGAAACAGACCAGGGCAGTATTGCTCTTGCTTACCGTATTATTCTGCTGTCATAAAATTTCGACATCCATTCATTTACAGTAGCTTCCATCTGCAATTCACATACGCATACCAACAGATTCTATCATCATCTGTTGACAACCATGGATACCTGCACACTAGAATCATCATCATCATGCCACAACAATCTGCTGCCATTTCAGGATGTGACTCAGCCACACTATAAAGTTGCTTTGGTGCTGACAATTGTCTTGGTTCGCCTCAGCCGCTCTTATGTGTTGCTTCCTCTTCTGAAGCAACTGGGAACTCGTTTGGGACGGGCAGCACATGGACAAAAGTGGGTGGAGCAAAACCAGGACAGCATCCAGCACTTTAGTGATTTTTCGTTCCGATTCCTCTTTCGATGCGTGGTGACGGGTCTGGGATTATATGAATACTGGCAATCTCCTGATTACTGGCACACCACTAGCCTCATCTGGGAGGGCTACCCACACCATGTGGCCAGCAACACTGTCCAGATTCTCTATCTGTTGCAACTTGCATACCATGTGGAAGACTTGGCTGGAGTGCTCATTGAAGGAAAGTCCACCCGAAAGGACTATGTTGAAATGATCATTCACCACATTGTCACTGCGATCCTCCTGTACGGGTCAACTCTCTACAGCCTGTCAAGGATTGGAGTCATCGTTTCAACCATGCACATGATCACAGATGTCCCAAGGACTTGGCAAAGATTTTGAAGACATTGGAATTCAAGACTTCCAGCAAGGTTGCACTTTGTGTATTTGTCATTTCATGGTTCGTGTGCCGCATGTACCTCTATGCTGGTGTCTATGTGTACAGCGCCTTTACGGAAACAGCGCCTTTGTTCGCCGGGGGTATGACAGAGTTCGCTTGGGTGATCTTCCGGGCATTGCTGTGCTCTCTCATTGCCTTGAACACCCTGTGGTCATATATGATCGTCAAGCTATTGGTCAAGGTGCTGTCCAAAGGCGATGCAGATGATCCGCAATTAGCCAAGGAGGCAAAGGAAATGCCCTCCAAGCCGGACCCCTTGAGCGATGAATCTGAATCTAGCTCCGTTCTGACAGACGAATCAGACACAGCCTCTGAAGCTAGTAGCCAGTGACGCCAAGAGCATATCATAAACAGCCCCAGTTGTTAACTTTATAACTGTTACATTGTATCAACTTTTCATGGATTGATTCCGTTCTATAACCACGTTCCATTCAACTCGAGACTAAATACGTCCCTCTACTGAAACAGCCACGCGAAGACGATGAAGCACATCACCGGAAGAGCAATCTCCGCGATGTGCTTCCGCCACCAACTTCTCTCCATAGCTTCCACTGGCCCTTGACCCCTCAGCCAACCTTTCAAAACGAGGGGGACACAAAAGAACCATCGATTGAGTTGAGTGCTTTCATTTTGCGTGATTGCTGCACAGATAGATCTAGTAACTAAGCACTGCCGATTGTTGTCTCACCTCCAGCTCGAGCGCGTATTTCATTTTCGGGCCGCAAGTCTCTTTGGAGCTCTTCCGGAGTACCCAAGACGCGAATCTGGCAATCTGTGACCTTGCTGCCAAAGTTCCCTTGCCAAAATGGCACATCCTTTCCGTACACAACAATAGCAACTTCATATGCTCCTGCCATGGGCTCCAAAGTCAAGGATGCCCTTTCCCAGAAGTCAGCAGGGGCATTCAGAGTGTTTGTCCGTTTTCGCTGCAAGACAGCCCTGTTGCGTCCAAGGAGGAGTGCTTCCATGCGAAAGACACTAGCACAGTCGGTCCGAGCCATGTATTTTGCCGAAACTTCCAGTGGAAGGCGCAGTTCATTACTTTGGAGAAAGCTTGACAGCACTACAGATTGACCCATGGCACTCCACTGAAAGGAGCTGACGAAATTGGTAGTGATCGTATCACTCAGCGGCGTGTCACTTTGTTCCACTTGCCAGCGAGCCCGTGGATTGAATTGTTGCCATCCGCGATGACCATGCTGTCCACAGCCATTTTGTAGAAAATTTCGTGACCCAGGAGGCGCAACAAAGGCATGTTCATTGGCAGTTGGATTGGATTGACACCAGCCACACCCGTAGGCTTGTTCACAGGAAGCAGCCTTTCCGTTTTCATGGTGTGTTTGGCCTTCTTTTTTGGGAAATGGACATGCGTCGCCACCTGGACATGGAATTGGCGAAAGACAGGAGGGAGGTTGATGGTCTGTTGTCCTCGTTTCGCGTTGTCGCAACTGTTGTCGTCTAATCATTTCCACTCGTTCCGAATTGCGATCGTGACAATCATCACAGAAGTGGACCGTTCCGTAGCAGATATGCGTAGCAACCTTGCAGCAATAGCGACACTTCCAAATGTGGTGTCCTCGATGTTCCAAAGGGTGTCGGCATTGTGCTTGCTGTTGTTGTTGTGGAGCACACGCCACACAGAGTCGTTCATCGGGAGGTACTTCTCCTTCAGCCGTGTCAGCACAAGCAATGGTGCCACCAAAATAGGGTTCACGGCAATGGCTGCAGAGATACACAGCATACTTTCGACGGGCATCCTCCAGGGCTGCTAGATCATTTTTGCTCTTGTCTTCCAGCTGTTCTCGTATCACAGCATCCACTTTTTCTCGCAGGGCATCTGTTTGTCGTGTCAAGTGCTCCAACTTGGGATGCTCACAGACGCTACCACATTTGGCACAGCGACATCCAGTAAGGACTAGGCGCTGAGCTGGATTGGGTTGTGCTTGAGCCAGCTGCTCTTTGAGGCACTCCAAATGCCACCGATGCCCACACGTCGTCAACTCGATTACTTCCATCTCTGGGTCGCTGAGCAACCCCAGGCAAATAGCACAGTCTGTGGATTCATCCTGGAACGTTGCCATGTTGCATACCAGTATTTCACCGTACAGAATTACAGAATTGGTTCCTTGTTTTGTTTGTTTGTGAACCCTGCTAGCTAGCCTGCGAACCGTGTGAACCACGGTTCTGTTCTGCAGCCTTGGGGTCTAGGTAGATCCGGTAAACCAATTTGCTGCCAAGAGAAATAGATTGTAGATGTTCATGGTCAACCAGCAGGCAAATTTACCCGAACTACTCAGCAAAATGTGTGCTCTGCGTCCCCTTCCTCGTGGCAAAAGGCAGATCTAATCGTGTGGGGTTACTCTCTTGCTGCTGTCGCACACATCCTCGATACCGGTAGTGGGCTTCCAGAACACGAATTACAGCTATTATTGACGTACATGTCACTGATTTGGACTGTGCCTGTGCCTCTTACCGAAACAAAGATCCCGTCAAAGTTTTAACCCAACAAGAACGGGACAAAATTTCCAAATATAAAGAAGCGTGTGATTCCAATCGCGCTTCCTTCCATCGCTTTGTTGTTTCAGTGGATGGCATGCTTGCCCCCCAGGCCAAGACTCTCTTACAACGCCTTGCTTCTGCTACTGCCTCCAAAACTCAATTTTCCTACTCTCAAATGATGTTCTTCATGCAGACCCGTATCTCCATTGCCCTTGTGAAAGCTACCCATTTATGTCTCCGTGGATCCCGCAAAGCCAAACCCTTTGCCCCCCGTACTGGTCCTCACTTTCTTGCCCCTGATCCCACAGAACCTAGTCCTGAATTTCGACTGTTCTTTGCTTAAGCCTGGCCCCGGCTGGCTTCCGTAGATAATTTCCCTACTCTAAAACCCCCGTTGTCTAATCCTTGCATCTTTGGTGGTACAACAATATTCAATCAACACATTGCCCTTGTCAGCCTGACTTGTCAAACAGAGATATCAAATGTTGAGGGCTTGAGTTCTCGTTCTGACACTCTAAGTTAGCATGGTTCTCTAGTAGGAGGATGTTAGTCTAGATCTATTAATCTTCATCTTCCAAGTTGATAGAGGATCTTTTCTTGATTTCATACTTCATACACCCTTGTTTCTCATAAACAGCTTGGCCAAAAGATCATGAAAGAAATGTCATCAGCACCTAATAGTTATGCTTCAGTGCTGCTGCTGGTATCAAGCTTCTGTTGCTTTCTTGACATGGTCTGGGTGGCATCTGAAAACATTGGCATCGCTACGCCAGTGTGGCTCTTGAAATCTGCATAGACAGCAGAGGCACTGTCATCAATGTACGGGTATAACTTGACATCATGCAGATTATCTGCACTGATGATGAGCCATTTTTATCAAAGGGTACTTGAGGAGTCTTCCAAGCTTTTCCTTCAATCTTTTTCATTGGGTGAGTTTGTCTTCAGTGGTACACAATGCAGTATCATTTGGTGGGATAACCCTTGCGTGCAACTCTAAATCTGTCAATGGGGCTGCTATTCCCACCCTGCCGAGGCTCAGAGTGACCTGCTACCAGTAGTATTAATTCCTAGATGATGATATGTAGTGTATATGTGTGTTGGATTCATTGGATTTGAGGTGTGTAACTCTGAGCCCTCTAACTTCCTCCGGAGCAACTGGAAATGGTGCCCATCTTGCTTGATCATCGTTTAAAATTAAAAGTCCACCTTTCCCAACATCTGATCATTCCATTGCTTGAATGGTTGGTATTCGTGTTTTCTAACAAGCCTCCATGGCTGACCTTGTCTGTTCACCATTACAGGTACATGTACATGTAGGTGTGTTGAGCTCTACCGGTACCGTGACTTGCAAAAGCTACCGTACATGTAGCTAGCTTCGAACGTTATCGGTGGCGTAGCTTCCCTGGAGGACCCACCAGTACCTGGTACTCGAAGCTCGAGTAAGATATCACTCATCCATTGACAGCTTGACTGGCTTCCAACCCAACTCTAGTAGGGTTGCTGGTACTGTACCAGTACCGGTACTGTTCCGTTTGCATCGAGGGCTTCTCATTATTAATCCGCAAGCTACTGTACCACGTTTACGTACACGTAATAATTGCCTCTATTTCTTTTTTGGATTAGCATTTATTTACGTAGACTAATCTTCGACAAAGAACGAAGCGAATTGTCCGGAGGTGCTTGGGTTCGGAAATGACACGAGCTAGCAAGTTGAGTTTACTTTAATTAATAGCTTTCAAAACAGCCAGAAAGCTTTAATTAAGCTTTCAGATGGCAAGAAATAATTAATTTTCGTTTGTCGAACGAAACTTCACGAAAGCGTTTCAAACGCTGCACCAGTGACGAACTTCGAAGTAAGTTTCAAATCTCAAAGAGGCGTTTCTTCCTTTGGTGGAGGCGTTCGACTACCGGTATGTCACCGCCACAAGGTGAATCTATGGAAATTTATAGCCTTTAAGCCTTTAACAACAGTCAACAGCTGCACTACTGTCACTACTGCCGTAGCATAGCTCCACGGAAGGGTCCAGCCGCCTAGCTAGCTATGCAAGGCGTAATGCATTTGCTATTCCATTGCTTTTCTTGAAAGTCAAAAGCCAAAAGCACTCGAATGAAAAGCACACGTCCGGTACTTTTTCTTTCTGTGCATTGTGCATGCATGCACCTCGGACTCGCTCTCTGAGTACAGTCCTCTACTACTAGTAGTAGTACGCGTTAGTACATGTAGAGATCTAAAGGCTTAAGTGGTGGGTCTGTTGAATTGTTCCAGTGAAGTGTCGTCGTTCCTTCTGCACCTATGACACACTTCTCGCGAATTTTTCTACGCAAAATTTATTGTTATGCATGGCTTCTTTAAAAGGGGGGATTCACCTGTATCAATCAGAGGAGTACAAAGGAGTTTTCGATCTGAAAATTGCCAGCTGGCAATGAGTTCATTGCTTTTAGATTATTTATGATGGAGCTACAGTACTATCTCTGAAAGCTTGATGTTATCTCTACTAGTACACTACTATTTAATATATACTAGTACTCCCATAACTTCTCCCTTTAATTCCTCTGGTTCTGTGAATTGTCTACACAAATTTGTAAAGTAAGTGTTGTAAATTGTAAGTTGCTATTAGTTGCTACATATGTGATAGCTGGATGGCTACACTATTATAATAGCTAGATAGTGCTGGACTACTATCCAAGACAGGGACAACTAACTTACCTGTTGGAAAGAGTGAAAATGTCTAATTCTTTTATTTCATGTTAATTCTTCTTGGTGAAATCATGTATGTTCAGATTCAAACCCAATCCCGTAGCATGTGACGACAGGTTCTTTTTTGTACGTACAGAGCTACGTACAAGTACCACGATGTTGTTTTTAGATTGCTTTGGGTATGTATGATTCAGTACCGGTGGCGGGTACGTACTGGGTTGCTTCCAACATGCCTTTTACAAAGAAACTCGGAAGGTACAGAGTGGGTGGTCAAAACCAATCACCTGCAGGGAGACACCGCAAGAAGATGAACTATCTTACCGGTAACCAACTGCCAAACTGGTACCTCCACGTTGCTACCGGTACCGCTGTGTAGTTGCCAAGACATCTGCTTCTAAAGTGCTTTCAGAATCAGTGGTCTTGTGGTCTTTCAGTCTACTATTAATAGTACTCAGTCTACTCGGAGAAATTTTTATTAAGTTCCATGCCTCTCTTACCACTTACTCGTACTCAACCCTCTCACTCTCTGCCCTCTGCTGCCGACCATCACTCGTTTTCGTCTTTATTACCAAGACACCATGACCATGGAGTGCACATAAGCGTGCACATGCTTAGCGTAACAAGGAGCTTCGGCCTGTTGACTTTTTGAAACGCCTACGCGATACTCGAGTACGAGTACCAGAACGAGTACCAGTAGGTTGCCAACCAGACCTCTACTCGTGTAACTACGTACCTCTATAGCTATTTTAATAATAGCTCTCGTAGTGCCAGAGGGAAGAGGGAATCAAAGGATGGTACTGGTGTGAGCTATAGCGCTAAATGTACTACTAGTACTACCGATACAGATACAGTAGGAGACAGGAGAGTACGTGTAATACCGATACAGCAGGAGATAGGAGAGTAATAACACCGCCAAGGCTCTTCCGGCATGCCACGTCCCCTCCTTGGACATCAGAAGAGTGAAGAGTGAACTTGGGGCATTCAGAGCCCTATAAAGCTTGAGCTTTCCGCTGTCCAGGTAAAAGACTGCTCCCGACAACGGGAAAAGCATGGTGGATTTGTAGCTATTTGTTCATACTACAGAGAAAATGACTGTTACGATTGTCTAGACCTTGTGTCTTGGGTAGGGTAATTACATTGAATGTCTTTTAATTAAGATGTTGCTTTCTCAAGTCTCCACAGTCATCGAAACTGTGAATCCACTTGAACGGAAATTATTGCCGAATGCTAGTTTCTGAGGACGAAGCCCCCCGAGCCCCGAGCAATAGCGTAGGAAGCAAGTGTCACCAAGCATAGCATAGCAGTCGACAGTTGCCGGGGCAAAAAGTCAGGAAGCACAGCTGGAAGCACTTTGTTTGAAGGAGCGTCACCAGGGCGTTTCCCCTAACAGCCTCTGACACAAAGCGGCAGCGGAATCTTGGCCATCTCCAGTTTGTTCATCATCTGCTCCTCGGCCCGTCCGCCAGTGCTACTGGTAACTGGTATATGTACTCTCATTCTTCCCACTTTTTTTTCTGGATCAAAAAGCAAACGGAGAATCTTGCTCTCCTGCATTAAATTGTTGAGCATTGATAGAGGCTCTCGAAACAGCCGTACTACATGAGGATCATAATGAGAGGTGGGTATAGGCAGACTGGACAACAGGAGGACGAGGCGGAGGCAAGGCGGCGACTCCAAATAGCTCTTGGTCTTTCAGCAGGAGCTTCAATTCCGGTACCAGGGGCGGGTGGACAGCGTCACTCCTCCACTGTCAACAGCAACTCCCCAGCTACAGCACCACTTTCTCACATGTCCTCCGCGTCCGCACCACCCGCCGACTTGCTGGCGGCATCGCTAGCGTCGAGAGCCCCGTTTCCTTCCTTGCATTCTCCTTCACTATCTTCGTCCGCGTCCAATCCGTCTGCCCTGCTAGGCACGGCTGCATCAAGCGAGGCACAGCTACCTCATTTGGCGATGCTATTGCAAGACCCAAGGGGGGCAACCAATCAGGGCGTTCCTTTGGAAGCTCAGCTACTGCAGGCACAAGCCCAGGCACAGGCACAAGATGCAGAGCTCCGCATGAGAGTTCTGCTGGAGCAGGAGGCAGTTCAGACCGAAGAGCAGCTGAGGGCCTTGCGTTTTCGGAGGCAACAGCAACAGCTCCAAGATGAGGTGCTACTGCGTGCTGCGTACTCAGAGATGCAGAACCCGAGGCCGCAAGCTGGTCTCTTTGATCGCTTTTCGGCAAACCCCAGTGCTCTCTCTATCGGTGCTTCCGCCGCATCGCTCTCGCGCGGTCTGGGGGCAGGGGTTGGTGCCGGTTCGGTTCTCCCAACACTCTCTTCCTCGGCCTTTCTATCTCAGGAAACTGCAAGAACAACGAGATCGCTGGGCTTTTCAGCAGAAGGTCACAGTGACAGAACCCGGCTGGCATTGGCCAATAACAGAATGGAGGAGTCCTTGACGGGCAAAATACTTCAGCTAGACGCAGAAGGATCTCCTGATATGGCGTTCCAAGCTCAAGCCAATGGCCAAGCGTCTGCAAGTGCCTATCTTGCAGCCAGGCGCGGAGGTCAGTACTATGACACCAAAGAAGGTGAAGAGATGAAAGCAGCACCATTGAAAAGCGATACCCGAGGCGACGATGTCAGCGACGAAGAGTACTTTCGCACGCACAAGAATCCCCGAGATGTCAAACCTTCAGCGGAGGACCTAGCGACCAACCGAGCTATCAAGAGATCAAGGGAGCCGTTTCCACTGAAGCTGTATCGTATTCTGAAGCCGAGAAGAATGGACAGGCCGACATCATCTCGTTCTTCCCCCATGGAAAATCGTTCACCGTCCACAAGCCCCAAGAGTTCATTCGGGACATCATGCCCAAGTACTTTGCAGCGGGACGAATGAACACGTTCCTCAAACAACTGAATCTGTACTCGTTTCAGAGAATAACAGAAGGCCCCGACAAGGGTGGTAAGTTCACGAAAGCTCGGCATGACCTATATGATCGGATTATGACTAACCAGCTCAACACATTTTTGGTTGCATAGGTTACTTTCACCCAGAATTCGCGCGGGGCAAGCGACGTTTCCACAAGAAGGTCAAGCGAAAGAGGACAATCCCTGCAAAGGCTGTTGCTGACCAAGGTGTCAACGAAGAAAGTGGGCGCCAGACTCCATCAGCTACGGATCGGACTGAAGCGAAAGATGGAGCGCCAATGTCTCCTGCTTCGGAATCCTCGGATGGAAGCGAGGTGGAGTCTTCAGGTTTGATGGAACTTCCGAGGAGCGCCGTTGCCAGGCTGCCCAATCTCGGCAGCAGCCAAGCTGACCAAGACGACGATGAATCAATGTCGCTGCCACGAAAGAAGCGAGGTTCCTCGAGATAACTAGTTGGGGCAGTGGGCGAACTGGTTGTGGGACGCGACCTATGATATTTATCGCTTCGACTTGCAGCACCGATGAGGGATCGGTCGAGTTTTTGCGGTATTTCAAGCGTGCGGTCTAGCTGGAACCAGCAAAGCACTATTGACGGGATGGTCGTGTCGGCCCCAGGCATCGCTCACTAGCTAGTAGGTAGATTAAGATTGATGGTCGCCCCTGTCCATCTCTAGAACCCCCACCTGGACCAACTTCAGGAACCCCACCTGCCACATCTCAAGGTCCCACGCCTGGAACACCTCAGGACACCCCTAGTTCATATCCAGGCCCCACACGTGGACCAACTCCAGGATTTGAACCTTTCCATCTCCACGCCTCACACATGGACCATATCCTAGACTATCTCCACCTCTGTCAATCCCCAGGCCCCGCACATGGACTAACTCCAGGACTTGCCCCACTCTCGATTCCATACCTGGATCTACACCATGCTCCAAACCAGAACCCAGAACCTACTCCTGGACTTTCCCCTGGTCCAATCTGCAGTCCCCCATCCGGGTCACACAAAGAACAGGCCAACACCAGGACCAAGCGCGCGACCCAGCCAAGCAGGGTGAAGAGTCAAGCCAGACGAGTCAAGCCTACCAAAACCAAATATTCTATTTGAGTCTTACACTCCTTCTGTTGGACTCAACTAGCAAGGCTCACAACATCTCTATCTTGTCCACCAAGTCTTCCTCCTTGATTGAGCCTGAGTACTCACGCGGTTGGTTCATCTGGTCTTGATCAGCCTGAACAGCCATCCAACGAGATACTCAGGAAATTTTCTCTTTGCGCCCCGCCTGTTCCCTCGCTCTTTTCTTCTCGCTCTTTCTCGCTCAACGCCGCTCCTCTACGCCTCCGCCATGGGCTCCTCCTCATTCCTGCACCGCATCCCTTTTCTCACGGGGGGGGGGGGTTGTAGTGTTGGTTGGTTGGTTCTAATACAGTCTGAGTTACCGCTCAGGGCCTCTGTTGTTGAGTTAATAAGTGTCCACCAGTCTCTTTTGTTTTATTAGCGTTTATATCGTTACTATCTGAATATGACTGAAGACTCCAAGTCCTTCAAGGGGGATGGAAATGAGACAGACGACTCAGCCGAAATGCTGCAGAATCTGCTTCATGGGAGTCTTGACCTCTCGCCAGAGAAAGGCACCCGTACACCTTCAGCGAGGACCAAAGCGAGCGTCGGCTCTCCGGCCGATACGAATACCGAGGAAATCCGTTCCAATGTTGGTGAGGGCGCAAACCCAACCGTCGCCGGTGGCATTTCTGGCGATGGTGAGGAAGCAGGTAAGACTGGTGTCCAAGCTAGGGTTGTTGTCGTTCGTCCAGATATGTTGAGTCTGTACTGTTGTGGCGTCATCGGTTCACCTGCCGGTCAGAAGTTCTGTTTCAAGGAAGATTGTACCATCACCGCCCATGAGAGCAAAGTGGCGCTGCAAGAGGGAAACCTATACATCATACCGCTCACCAAGTCCGTCGGGAAGAACAAAGCCAAGATTGGAACTTATGGACTTCTGTCTCCCAGCATGCCTGCAGTCATGGTCAATGTTCGGTCCGGCGAACTGGATTCTCTCCTTGGGGGTTAAATTACTCATTTAGCTTAACAAGCTATTGGCCACGGAGTGACTTTATTGACGCGGGCAAGTGGTGGGGGAGATCCCCACCTAGCTGAGTCGTCATCTACTTGTTTTCCCAATCAACATGACCTCATCTACTGGCCCAATGTGGAGCCAGCACCAAGTAGACAGATGCCCTGGGTAGGGGGGTGAGCACATTGATAGGGAACCTGCAGCGCAAAACCTGGGTTACAGGGGCTTACACAGGATTTTGTCGGTATTGAAACCATTATCACCAAAGGGCCGTGAGGACCAGATAGATTGCCAGACCAAAGAGTGCTCGCCAGTAAGTGTGTCTGGGTGATCAGGTCCCAAGCTGTGGCAAGTGCCTTGGCATGCAAGGCAAGATGCCAGCAGAGCCCGTAGGAGGTGGTACTCCTCAGGCTGGACCAGAGCAGGGTGTAACCCATCCAATGCACAAAAATTGTTAGATAGAGGCCAACAAGCAGGCAGAAGATGGGGTCAAATGACACACTGGCAGTCTGTGGTTCCCAGGAGGGAGGCACAGTGGCTGCTGGAGTGTTGCGGGCTGTTCGAGGGGTTGTTGAGTCAATAGAAGGAGGATAAGGGGCACTGGGAGTGGGCTGGTGCCAGGGGCAGGAGGGGAGATCCTGTTGGTGTTGGGGTGTTGTTGTAGAAGTTGGAATGTAGCATGGTTGATGGTGTGTTGTAGGATAGAGGCGTGCCTCTGTTCAAGGGTGAGAACAAAGGCATCCTCCCTGATAGGGTAGGGTGTAATTCGGAAGTGTGTGATCCTCAAGATGGCTGCATGCTCTAGGAGCTGTTGGCTGATCATCTGGGGAGTGGTGTTGTGTAGTCTGCGGAGGATGGTGGATGTGGTTGGTTGGGTGAAGTGTGGGAGTGGGGGGATGTCTGGAACGACCTTGGGTTTGAGTGAAGTTGTGGGTAGACATGGGGAAGTCATGGTGGGTGGTAGTTGGATTGGTGGGAGAGTTGTGTATCCTGGAGTGTTGACTGTAGTGTCGTTGCTTCAACTCAAGCAATGGAGGTTGCTTGTGAGGTGGCGAGAGGATTGATGTAGAGGGGTTTATTCAAGGGCCAATGCACTGAGGCACTGGTAATCAAGGTTATATCAAGTTGTTGGGTTGTTGTTGCCACTGGATCAAAGGCTGTGGCCAAGTCTGGTGCAGGTATACCACTACCTGCAGGAGAAGATGGGATCAGAGCCGAAGGCTGTTAGGGATTCTTTCAGAGGAAACTGGAGAAGTCACGCTATAGCCAGTAGAGGCAGTGGTGGGGGTATCAAGGGGTGTTGTTGGTTGATGGCGCTGTGTTACTGGATGGCACTGTGTTGTCTCAAAGGCTGGTACTCAATCTGTTGCAAGGGCCACCTTGTAACAGAGAGTCAAACCAAGATGTGGAGAGGGTACTCAATTCAGCTCGAATGCACAAGTGTGCTGAAGAGTCACTCAACAATCAATGAGAGAGAGAAAGAGTCAGTTATGTTTTAATATCTATGCCACACCACGCTGCAGTGCTGTCTGGGGCTCAATCCTTTGGAGCACCACACTCAGTAGGAGAGTCAGGTGCAGTAGCAGAGAGGTGGCTGTGTCAATGAAGTGTTGCACAATCTAACACACTAGAGGGGCAGCTTTTGTAGTTTGTTCTTGTGGGGGTGAGATCCTTTGGAGGGGAGCTGGGCATCTCAGGGAGGGGCTGTGAAAACTCTAAAAAATGCAGCCAAGCCTGGAGATACAAGAACTCAAGTCCTTACAGGAACTCTGTTGTTGTTTGTTGTTCCTCTTGGGGAGGAGTTAGATATCAATGGAGGGGTGTAACAGTAGCAGGTGTTGATCAGTCAATCAGTCTGTACAGGGATAGGACTGGTTGGATCAGTAGGATCAAGTTCCAACAAGGACGTCGGGAGAAACCCAGAGTGGCCGGTGAGAAAGAAAGAAATACAGCTGTGTTTCTGTTCTCGATGGTCACTGCAGGTATCTCGTGAAGTCCTTCTTGATGATAGTAGGCTTCGTACGGAGGAAGAGGTACGTATCGGAGAAGAGGTACGTTCGCGGGAAGATTTGATCGATTCACGGAGTAGTGAGTCTTGAGTTCGATTCGATTTGTTGAATCGATTCGATTCGCAATTCGGATGAGTCAGTTGCCTTAGGGGTAAGGTTAACTGATCCTGTTGTTGCGGAGGAAGATCGATCGTTCGAAAAAAGAGGATCGACAATGGGATTTCTTGGGCCGTCGGTAGTAAGAGCAATGTCAGTTCACTGCAGGGTATGGAGGAAACTTGCACTGCTGAGTCTACTGAGAGCCAGTGACTTCTTCTTGTGTTCAAATTCTTCCAACTTGGCCGTCGGCGGTCGAGGATAGAAAACCCGCCCGATCTCGTAGGATTTCAATTGGGATGGCTTTCTAATCTAAACCGGGGAAGGCCGCTTTGATAGTCGCTTGATAGGAGAGGTGCGCTTGATAGGAGATACCAGAGGAGGTGTCGATCCTGTCAACCGGAGGGCTTGAATGAGAGATAAAGAGAGGAAAAAGGATGTGTGTTTTCCGTGATGACGTTGAGTTGAATCCTATAGTAAAACGGTACTCTTCAACGAGATAACAGATAACAAGCTTCCTGAGGTCCTTTCGCTTCGTTTCAATGCTTCCAGTGGGTCTAATAGGTAGTGTAATGGTATAGGTATGACCAATTGGTTGTGTTTGTTGCTATTAGTGTTGTTGTTCTTGTAGTGACAGATTCAGAGGGGAAGCTCCTCGATTCGATTCGGCTTCCCGTGAAAAAGTGAACTGGATTCTCTCCTTGGACGAGCCCATCCACTCGAACACTTACGTATGGTGTTTAGAAGTCGTCTTGCTGACGTTCAGGAAGCCAAAGCCAGGGGTTCAGTCAATTGGGCAGGAGGTGCTTCACCTTCGCCAAAGGACCAGGAGACTCTCGAATCATTTGCAGAAGCAATCAAGCACATCCTGACTCCCCGGAAGGTCAGCTTTGAAGCTCAAGCCCAGCGAGTAACGATGGAACGTCAGTCCGAAGCTCAGCGCATACTATTTGCTACCAAGCCTGAGCACTCCATCCATGACCTCCGCGCCCAGGCATCCGAGTTGGTCACGGAAGAGTCAAAACAGATGTTCGAAGCAGTGCTCTCCGTACTAAAGGAGCAGGAATCACGCCTAGCCGGACTGGGCGACTTGGTTGGCCAGTTTCGATCCCATGACGAAAAGCAATTGAAGATGATTGAAGATGTCACGTCCAGTCTGCACTTAGTAGACTCCAAAATAGGATCCTATCAAGGCGACGAGTGGGAGGACATTGGACCTGACTTGTGGTCATCTCACTCAGACATCCACTCTCGTGTGAAGCTCGTCGAGGAAGGAGTCAACTCTTGGCAACAAAAGGCTAGCATGGGGACCAAGAAGATCGACCGACTCGACTCCAGCTTGATGCAGGTGGCGCAGATCCATGGGAAGTTGATAGCTGATCTCCAGGGACGCATGAAGGAGGTCAAAACTGGAGTGGAAGATTTTGGTTCTGTCAGCAGCCAAACGTCTACCCTCACTTCAGGACTCTCGGCTATACTTGGCGTTCATCAAACGCCGGTTTCGACTGTCAAGGTTCCCACTGACTCGTGGTTCAAGGCAGAAGTGCGGGACGAGTTGAAGGAACTCAAACTGCTCATTGCCGACCTTGGAAACAGCAATGCAGTGATGAGCCAGGCAATTGATTCCCTCCCAGCCAACACTCAAAACCGCCTAGACCGGCTAGAGTCCATTCAAGCCGACGTCTCCAAGCAGCTCATGGGAACCAACACGTACTCCTTCGGGGAATTCACGTTCGCATCAGCTGAGGATGTCCATTCAAGCATTGGTCATGAGGAGCTAGAGTCAGTCTCAGTAGCCGGTTTCATGGACATCTTCTCTGCAATCTGCATGTGCCAGAATGATTACTCAGACGGCAAAGCTTTTGCTGACAAGACCCGGTCTTCCAACGGCATCAAAGCCACCAGGCTGGAGGTGGACTTCATGTCTACCATGCAGCATCCGACTCCCCTGTACCTCTTTGGCAAATCCGAAAGTGCCAAGGTGGCTGTGGACCCAGAGGACGGCTTCGGTCATCGCCTCAAGACGTTCTCGCAATTCAGCGGGACACAGTCCACATGAGTCCGAAACGACCTTCCAAAGAAGTACACTCGTCTCACTCGATCAGTCCGTGGGACTATCCCAGGACGGGGGCTAGGTGCTGAACTTGCGCGTCACCTGCTCAGCGAAACTCGAAATCAGATCAACGATCTGGTTGCGATGCTCGGCAATCGAAAGGAGGAGTTGGTCCTCCAGTGCTGCTACGACGAGGCTACTGCCTGGACCTTCCTGGGCTATCTCACACGGTGCATCCTCGACCATCTGGCCCACCCTCGAGCTAGCGTTGCACAGCTCCAGGACTTCCACCTGCCCGAAACCAAGGCTCGAATCATTTGGGCATCCTTGCAGGTGCATCAGCGAATCAACGAGATCATTGAAGCCGACTTCAAGGCTCACCATGTCTCCGTCACGGCCATGTCCAATTTCATCATGAAGAACCGCGTCGATCCGTCTCAACTTGCTGCTGTCCAGACCAAAGCTGAGGATGCCTCCAAGGGAATCTCTTGGCTTCCGTCGACAAGAAGTTCGCTACTCTGTCAGCTGAATTCACCCAACTCAAGCAGACCATGGGCAACCGAGTTGCTGCGTTGGAGAAAAAGAAGTGAATCATCAGCAGGGCTCCAGAGCTCGAGTTGCGTTCCCATGTAGATCCACCCGAGACTCTTCCTGAGCCTGAGCCACCTCCCTCGATTCCTCCCTTGGACCCATCCGAACCTCCTGCATGCAGTTCTCTGCGCGGGGTCACTTCTGGAACCAAGTTGCCGACTGGATCCTCCATGGTCACATGGATTCTCATTGGTGCTGACAACCCGGATTGGTTGGTTGCCTTTGATGGACTCGATTCTTTCGGGACCGTTGTCTGTTTCTGCAAGGCGGCGGATCTGACGGCTTTTCAGCAGTGCACTGATTGGCCCGTTCTCCCTTGGACAGGTATCGCCAGCACGGTTGGACACCCTGTTGGCTCTGTCTTGTTCACGAACGTTCGACTCTTGCCTTCCACCGTTCGTGCTCTGGGCTCTCGGGGGGTCGACATCATCTGCTCATCTGGCGGGTTTCGGTCTCCCCCTTCGTCTTGGCATCTTCTGCGGCTAGATCTGAAACATTCGCTTTTGGGAGGCGTCACTGATTTTGGGCACCGCTTCACCGTGTTGAGTTGCTTTGCTGTAACATTGGCTGCCCTTCCTCTGTTTGGAT
>CAICTM010001086.1:0-37814 GCA_903772945.1 Seminavis robusta | reverse complement strand
AGAGAGAATTTGGTTCTACGGCGATCAGGATCGTCATCAATTCCTTCCAGTGTCACAAAGACTGGATATGACCTGGCAGTTCCCATACCCACCATCCTCCTCTCCCCCAGTCAAACAAGCCCAGTCTCTCCACTTTCGCCTCCTCTGAACTTGGGGTGACCATAGAATATTTGGCGTTCCGTTTGTGCTGAGTGTTAAATTGGGAGCTGATAGTTATCCATGTCCTCAACCAAATCTTCCATTTCCTCCTGAGGTCCAAGGAGGAACTCAATGCAGCTCATCACCACACATTGACGGTCGACCTTTCCACATCGCCCTTCTTTATAATCCTCTTTCTTCCTCCTTGCGGGCCGCCTTCACTTCAACTCAATGCATACTCGCCATGTCCACCATAGTACACCCTCATCATGGCTCCACCCGTCACAGGTTCTTCCTGGTTGGCTACACTTTTGGTTCCTGGGTTGGTAGTCTCTTCCTTGTGGATTGGTACTGCTTTCCAGTGTGGAGTTGAGGATTCGGAACCATCTTCGTCGCCTTCGGGATGGCAGTGGATCAAACCTCCATAGTAATCACACAATTCCGACCATTAATCTCGGCCTATGGCCCACTCGACCAGTGGAACTCTATCAGTCTGTTGCCGTTTGAAGTTCGAATGTCAACATGTTCTTTTGGGTGAACTTGGCTGCAATTTGGCTCTCACTTTATGGCCGAACATCTCTCGGTTGCTTCCGGGAGTTCATGTTTACCTTGCGGGCGACCACCATACGCAACAAGGCTATTCACTTGTCATATGTGAATGTATTGCGTGGAAACTGATTACTTTCAACCCCATACCCTCTGTTCGTCTGCAGATCTTGGTAAAGAGGTACATAATGAAACGATTCTTCGCTCCAAACTCTCTTAACAATCGGCAACCCTCATCTTTTGGTTCGCAAGGAAAGCTTCCCATTCTAGAACGACTCCACCAGCAACAACCAGTCATTGACATACGCTTCCTCCTGGAAATTCTTGTTCTTGCTCAACATTTCACGGCCTTGTGGTGGATCTCAACACGCAGCAATCAGTAACAATAAGCCTCGGTACTCATTGGCCATGAGCTTCTTTTCTGCTTGATTCCAGGATGAATTTGCAATTTGGAACGGTCTCGTTCAGAGTGTGACGGAACGGGGCACCATGTTCCTGTGCAAAGCTTCAATATCCTTAGCCAACTCTGTGAAGTTGGGCGATTTGGGCAAAGAAACACATCTCTCACATACAAGAAGATAACCCAAATGGATGGCATGGAGCATACGGAGGGGACATGCACCATGAAATTCCTGTATCATTATTTCGGATCAATCGGACCTGTTTACCAGGCGTTGTTCAATGTACTGCTGACGAGATTGGCTTTCAAACCTTCAACTCCTTTGTGTCGATGAGGTCCGATGATCATTGAGATGTCTTGTGCTTTCATTGTTGCGCATTTGGTCGTCAGTTTCTTCATTGGGCAGACACAATATCGATCACAGGTGCTTCACATTGTTCCCCCGGCTCATGTACTTTCCACAAAGCTGTTCTGCCTCATCGGTGTCGCCCCACCTGATTGCAGTCCAGAACACCACTCGTCTTGTTTCGGTAGAGCTTGCCTCGGTAAGGAAGGTCCCTATACCATCCCATTCGTCTCCAAGGGGATGTAGTTGCTCAAAGATGGTTTCAATTTGGGCATGGAGTCTTGCGTTTTTGTAACTTTAATGGAGGTTTCTCCTTCCCTACCACAACATACCTTCCAAATCCTCAAGTGCTTGGTCATGACGATAATCCCAACATCTTCTTTCCTCTGGATTTTACCTTCGAATAGTTACCACAAAGCAACAATCGCCAAGGCTTGATCCTTCTTCCGATAGTCATGGGTGAAACACCGGATAATGTACATTTCAAAGCGGTATTGAAAGGTTGTCAAACTGGCCCGTAACTGCCCCAATCAATGTAGAAACTGGACCCAATGCCTATCTCATTTGTGGTCATCCACGTATTCATTATAGGCGTTGCGGTATGCCTCGCTCGTGTTCAACTCACCCACTATAGGTCGCCCTTTTCAGGTGGTGGAGCCATGGGATCAATCATTTGAAAAAGCAGAAACCTCATCTGTGAGGCGTGGATCGAGTAAGCAATTGCTCCACACAATTCCAGCACGAAGCAAATGACTTTGATCACGGGCATTGCAATGAGGAAGGCTATCTCCTTATCAAAAGGTAATTTGTCGACTCATGTTGTACTTTTCCTAAGAATTCGGAGCAGTTTTTTCCTGCTGAGTGTAGTCTGAATTTTTCCCAGCTTTTCGTTGTTCTATTAGCGACCCAGTTTCATCCAAATGCCAAGCAAGTACATCATCATAGTTATCCAGGTTGTCTTTTCCTACGGAGATATCCATTAGTTTGACCCCTCGCTTCTCCGAATCGGTTAGCTCGGGTTATTTCTTTGCCTTGACACAGTAGGCTCTGAATGCGTTTATGTGGCTTTCGTCTGGGGGCCGGTATCATCCAAATCCTCTTTGTTGTCACTTGCAATGTGGCAACTGGCCCTTCCAAACTAGCTCACTGTCCTCACTGGTAGGCTCACTATCCGAATCCGCGTTGAAACGATCAATGTTGGTAGGAAATCACCATCCTCATCTAGCTCCCCATTCCTTCCCCATCGGCACCCTTTTTGTTGCCGATTCGAGGATTTGCTGCAGCTTTCCGATGGTCTGCGTCTTCTTTGGAACCACAACTACCTTGGAGTGAGGCCCTTGGCATGGGCATTCCTCGTCCTGCAATCCTTGTGGAATGCTGCCCTGGAATCTTGTCCTCTGCTGCCTTTCTTGTGCTTTTGCGGCCGCCGTGTCAGTGAGACCAAGCTATCAGCTCTGGCCTTGACTTGTCTGTCTAGCACCTAAGGATTGAAAGCAAGGTCCAAAACCAAGGGCTTTCTGCATCATTGGTGGCAGCGCTTGTTCTGTTGCATGTGAGATTGCTGATACCCACAGATTTGAATTTTTTATTGCAGTAAGGGCACTCAATACCTTCTTGGATGATGCCATGGCTGCAAGCTAGCTAGCCAACACAAGCTGCTACTAGTATAGCTAGGCGCACTGGCTGGTGATTTGGATTTGTGTGCTGGGGAACCGCCCGCTTACCAATCGGGATTAGTTTATGGTACCAAAGAGAGGGTTTGCCTTCCCGAAAAGACGGTCCAAAAAGTGGATCCCAAATCGTGAAGCAGGCAGTCTTGCCGGGCGGGCCTTCGTTGCATGCCCATGTGGAACACACATTCCCGATTCCAATCACTGTACGCATTCTTGGAAGAAATTACGTCACGGATCGGGATCGTGCTGGTTGGCGTTTGGTACTGCCGCATGTCGATTCTAGCACTACCTAAAATGCGCTTCTTAGATGTACCACCCACCATGACTTCCCATGTCTACCACTACTTCACTCAAACCCAGGTCCTCCCAGACATCCCCACTCCCACACTTCACCCAACAACCACATCCACCATCCTCCGCAGACTACACACACCACTCCCAGATGATCAGCCAACAGTCCTAGAGCATGCAGCCACTTGAGGATCACACCCTTCCGAATCACACCCTACCCACCAGGGAGGATGCCTTTGTTCTCACCTGACAGAGGCACGCCTCTACCTACAACACACCATAACCATGCTACATCCCAACTCTTACAACAACACTCAACACAACAGGATCTCCCCTCTCCTGCCCCTGGCACCAGCCCACTCCCAGTGCCCCCTTATCCTTCTTCTATTGACTCAACAAACCCTCGAACAGCCCACAACACTCCATCAGCCACTGTGCCTCCCTCCTGGGAAACACACACTGCCAGTGTGTCACTTGACCCCATCTTCTGCCTGCTTGTGGGCCTCTATCTAACAATTTTTGTGCATTGGATTGGTACACCTGCTCTGGTCCAGCCTAAGGAGTACCTAACCTCCTACGGGCTCTTGCTTTGCATCTTGCCTTTTGTTCAGTTTTTTGTCCAAGTGCTCTTCTTTTGCTTAATTTGTCTTTGGACCTTGTGGTTATTCACTTCTTCAGTTACATCATCACTGGCATGAAGCCACTTCTTTTTGGTCTGGTAATCTATCTGGTCCTCACTGTCCCTATGGTGATAATGGTTTCAATACCGATAAAATCCTGTGTAAGCCCCTTTAACCCAGGTTTTGCGCTGTAGGTTCCCTATCAATGTGGTCACCCCCCTACCCAGGGCCTCTATCTACTTGGTGCTGGCTCCACGTTTGGCCAGTTGATGAGGTCATGTTGATTTGGCAAATAAGTAGATGACGATTCAGCTAGGTGGGGGCTTTCCCACCACTTGCCCGCGTTATAAAAGCCACTCCGTGGCAATAGTTTGCTAAACTAAATGAGTAATTTTACGACCCCAATGGTTCTCCGATAGGAGCTGAAAAGATTTCGAAGTCGTGTTCGTCATGCTTACTTCATCCACGAGCGCTGGAATTCCATGACAACAATGTCAATGACTTCGTCATCTTCAACGTTTAGGTTGGGTGCCAAATGTGGCAAACTTAGGAAGTTCATCGGGTTCATCCGATCTGAGGTTGTTGACATAACCCGAGTACATATCAGCAGGCTTACGCATCTTGCGGCGCATGAAGCGTTTCTGCTTTCAAAGAGCCTTGTAGGGACAGACCGCTTCGATACAGGCATTTATGCCAAACGTAATGCGCAGTTCGTCCAAAGCAGCTGAGCTGCTCCGTTCCAGGCAGCCTGGAAACGTACTTGGAAAGCGGCTTCGTCTTCACCGCCACGTACGTCGCGTGGAGGAATCGTGTTGACTGCAATCTGGCGCAAGGCATTCCAACGTATTTCACGATGGCCTGCACAGCTAGATTCGTAACTGCTCTTGGCAGAGCTAGAAGTCATCTCCTTGAGGAGGTTATGTTTGTCGTCAGGCGTACCAATGGCGAGCCCGACGAAGAATCGTCGATTTCGCATTCATCGTCGAGGTCGATGAGAGGAAGGATTGGTTTGTCGCGCAGCTTAGACTCGAAGCTGGTGTATGCGTCTTTGGCAATCTTCATGGTGAGGAATAGGTTGACGGTAGCTGAAAGCTATTGTGTTTGTTAACAAAATGCACTACGCTAAGAGCTAGTGTAAAGATCTTTCGAGTGTTTTGAGTTTGAGAGAATGAAAGTTATGAGAGGATTAGAAAGCTATGAAAACTAATCAACGAGAGAGATCCACAATCAAAGGATCGTAGATCTGAACTCCCGCGGGAGACTGTAGAGTGTGATAGAGTAGGTAGCAATCCTACTCACTCCACGATCCAAAAACGGAACGCGTGGAAGATTCGTCTAGCATTTATCTAGTAGCGTGGAAGTACTCCACGCCAGCTAAATATCTAGCGCGATGTTTCACCATCGACCTAGTATGACTAGAGCGGTCATTGAGAACCCTGTCTCAATAACTATTCACGAGAGACTCAGTCATGAGTCGAACTCAAACCCTATCTAGGATCGAGTCGCGAATAAGGCTAAGAGCCGTGTATTGCATTTGCAAGCCCAGACGGCTCAAAAAGCGGGTCAAGCTGTTCATGACAGGGTTTGTTGATGATACGAATTCTCGAACGTCTCCATGCGTCCAGCCCACTTGATGGTCTGACGAGGAGTCTCAGATCCATTGATGATTTGGACCTTGAAGGTGTACTTGGCGCTGTCAGCATCTGCTGGAACAGTGCGAAGTTTGTAGGTGGTGGAGCGAGAATCGTCGATTTCGCATTCATCGTCGCGGTCGATGAGAGGAAGGATTGGTTTGTCGCGCAGCTTAGACTCGAAGCTGGTGTACGCGTCTTTGGCAATCTTCATGGTGAGGAATAGGTTGAGGGTAGCTGAAAGCTATTGTGTTTGTTAACAAAATGCACTACGCTAAAAGCTAGTGTAAAGATCTTTCGAGTGTTTTGAGTTTGAGAGAATGAAAGTTATGAGAGGATTAGAAAGCTATGAAAACTAATCAACGAGAGAGATCCACAATCAAAGGATCGTAGATCTGAACTCCCGCGGGAGACTGTAAAGTGTGATAGAGTAGGTTGCGGTAGCAATCCTACTCACTCCACGATCCAAAAACGGAACGCGTGGAAGATTCGTCTAGCATTTATCTAGTAGCGTGGAAGTACTCCACGCCAGCTAAATATCTAGCGCGATGTTTCACCATCAACCTAGTATGACTAGCGGTCATGAGAACCCTGTCTCAATGACTATTCACGAAAGACTCAGTCATGAGTCGAACTCAAACCCTATCTAGGATCGAGTCGCGAATAAGGCTAAGAGCCATGTATTGCATTTGCTTACCATTAGGGGCTGTGGATTGAGGGAATGAAGGAATCGAGATCTTCGCTGAGGGATTAGATTTGTTGTATTGAGAAATGAGTCGGGCTAGGGGAAGTGGATTAGAGGAACCAGTAGGTTCAATGAGTGGTTTTGTGGCTTTGAGGCCTTCGGGGAGCTGTGTCCGCGAAGAGGATTGTTGGCGTCGAGAGGACGTGGAGTCACGGGTGGATGACTGTGTGGTCTGACGGTTGGAGGAACGAGAGTCGTTCGAATGACGAGAGGTGGTAGATTGGTCATGTCGTTTGGACGGGAGTACGATATCAGGGAGGGTGACAGAAAAGAATCCGTCACGTGGTATACCTTGTTGGAGTTGGGCAATTGTGAATGTAGACCCGAGCTGTGTGCGCCAGTCTAGGAGGGCGGTTTGGAGCGGTGTAGATGCATCAGTAACGCAGTGAATGAGAAACGGGAAGTTGGTGGTGGAGTTGCGGCATCCACGGAGGAATGTCGTGTCGGGTGCAAATTTGGGTGTGTGCCAGGTGTAGAAGATGTCAAACAGCTGGTCGAGAGCAGCAAAGGCGGCTTGTGTGGCTCGGAGGCGGTCATCCGTGGACAGAGCTGTCGCCCAGTTATTTTGAAAGGATCGATCTTTGAAGATGTCAGCGAAAAACAATAACTGTCCGCCCAGGATAGAGAAGCGTGAGAAGGGGCTGTGACCGGGACCAAGAATGTGTGTGAGGGACCAATCCATGGTGAATAAGTGAAAAAGGAAGAACATGTTGTATGCTATGTCGGCTAGAGCGTTGGCTTGGAGCCCTTTCGCTGGGATGCGGGGGGAGGCTTGGCCCACTGAGAATAGAGTTTGAGATGGTAGCGAGTGAGCCAGCTTTTAGTGTCGGGAGGACGATAGGCAAAGATGTATGGCTGGTTCCAGATGGAGGAAGCATAGCCGAGAGGGGGCAAGATGCTGTCTGGAGGAAGGGCGTGGGCGTCGGCTAGGGCACGTTGGGCGTATGTCACTAGTTTGGCTTGCACGGCCGAGGAGCTACCGGCTAGAGCGTAGTCCCAGAGGATTGTGTGGATGATTGACCATTCCATATGACGGGTGAGATTGAGACTGAAAGGAGGGGGCATGGGGAGTGGTTTGAAGGGGGCTGTGAATGCTTGATAAGATTCGATGATATTGACGAAAATGTCGGGAGAATCTTGAGCGGCTTGGTACCATAACTCGGTGATGGGGTTCAAGAGCCACTCAATTTGTTTGGTGTCATCTTCATAGGCGAGATGGGCTATAGCAGCGGTGAGCTGGATGAGAGAAATGTTGGTGATGTCCGCGACGAAGCCAATGGGGAGGCCGGTGGCGGGAGGGAATGGGATTGCTTTGGGGGCAAAGATGATTCCATGGGAGATATCAGGGGAGCTGTTGGGCTCCGTGGATTTGAGGTAGATTTGGGTCGCGAATGATGGGTGGGAGTTGGCGTTCGCGAGAGGAATAGTGGTGGTTGAGCCAGGTGGAGCTGGTTTGGGCCAAGGCGAGGGTGCTGCGAGGGGACAGGGTGGGACAGCTCCTTCTCGGAGAATGGTGATGAGTTCTAAGTTGGGTGTGGATGCCTGAGAAGAATCATCAGGGATGATGTCTGGAATCCAGATGTTGTTGGCAATGAATGGATGCGTCTCGGGGAGGTCTTGCATGACATTCATGACGGAGTTGTGGATTGGGACTAGTTCGAACATGTTGCGGGCGTCGGGGATGACGCCGATAGGTAGGTCATCAATGATGGAGTCAGGAGACGAGGAGGTGGCTAAGGAAGCTATGGTGGAGCAAGATTGAGTGGCAAACGGGAGGGCCACGGGCTGAACGTGGGGTGGAAAGGGCACTTGAGTGGCCAGTTGAGTGTCAGGCGGCATGGAAGCCGACGGGAAGAGGCTGTTGGAAGAGCCAATGGAAGTGGGCGGAGCCACAGCGGGGGGTCCCGTGATACAGAAGAGGGGGGCTGAAAGAGAGCCGTCGGCAAGGCGGAACTTGGCGATGATGAGAAAACCTCCAATGTTACGGCGGGGCATGAGATTGTAGGCTTCGGTGCGAGACCAGGCACGAGTGTGGGGTCCGCTGCGAATGGATTTCGCAAGGAGATCGGAGAAGGAGTCCGAGAGGTTGGAAGGAGCGGTGTATTTGGCAGAGAGGCCATCAAGTTGGGAATCCTGGAGGGTGGAGCGGAAGCGGGAAGCGGCGATAGCCGAGGTGGAGTCGGATTGCATGATAGCAGCATCATTCCAGGAGTTGGAGCGGAGAAGGATGGAAGTGGGAAGATCTTGAGTATGGACGAGCCGGGGCCCGAGGAGACCCTGAAGAAGAAGGGGCTGGGCGATGGCGGCCGTCGGAGAAAGAGGGGGATCGTTGTCGGTCATGGGGAGAAAGACGGAAGAAAGGGGGCGCGACAAAGATGAAGAAGCAAAGGCGGAACGGGACGAGATGTCGGATAGCGATGAGGCAAGGCAGGAAAACGAAGGCTTTGTACATCAACTGTTGTTGGTGTGCAAAGACAAGAGAATAAGCACTTGGTGCTTGTTATCTTGTTGGTGCCAGCTCATCCAATGCCAATGCTGGGTGAGCAGGCACCACCTACAGTTACCTGCCGGTCATGCTGGCTTTAAGGTTGTGGACCCTCATTTGCTCTGCTACTGGTGCTTCACTATGACTGGAGTTAGTCTCTGCCGGAGCAATCCCAGCTGCTGCAGTACGTACATGTACCCAGTTGAATTACAAGACCAATCAATTTTGATCCTGGGCTTGATCCTGTATCATCATTGCAACGTCATCTCCCGCTGAATTCTTTCGACAGTCATTACTGACATCGAACTTCAACCTTAATTTAAAAAAAGCAGTGGAAAAGAGCACTTGAGCAATAAGTCAATGATCGAAAGCGAAAGAAAACCATGACTGAGTCTCTCTTTGAAAGGGAAAGAGCCAAGCTGTGATATTCAGGTAGATGTAGCAAAACTTATCTAAACCATTAAAGAAAATATGAGTATCTTCAAGCCTGTTTTTACCGCAACTACCAATAATTAAAAACAAGCTTCGAGGTTGTCTGTGCGGTCATGACCAAAAAGAATTGTCTTTCGAGTGTCGTGCCTTCTTCTTCCGTCTACGTACGGTGCAATCTTCGGCAGCTTTGAAGCTTTTTACCGTAGCTTTGAAGCGAGCGCAGTTAGTTTTTCTCACAATCCCAACAATAGAGCCCTCGAACCTCTCAGTTTGAAGTCCCCTGATTTCCAAAACAACTTTCACAACAATGATGGAACAAGCCATCACCAAGGATAGCCAAGACGTCGACCTTGCCGATGCATCCGACCACAGCGCCTCCACGATTGCTGACGCGGATAGAAAGGACGAGAGAGATGTCATTGCCCAACAGGAAGGCAGATTTGTGTTTGTGTTTCGTGCCTTGGTTGTAACAGTCTTGGTTCTTTCGGCCATTGCCGTGTGCTTGGGAGTTTACTTCTACGCCACTGGCAATGAAAAGTCGGCTTTTGAAACCAAGTTCGACTCGGATGCTACAAAGATATTGGAAACGTAAGTTCATCACATCGCTACATAGTGGATTGCTAGAGTGCTTCAATCACTGAAACAACCTTTCTCTTGCCACCAGGATTGGAACTAGCTTTGAACAGACCCTTGGGTCTACAGATGCCTTCATCACACAGCTTGTTGCTTATGCCCGATACTCCAATTCTTCCTGGCCTTACGTCACGATGCCAGCCTTTGCCATCCATGCCACTAAACTCCTCAAGCTCTCCAAGGCCTTCTATTTCACGGTCTTTCCATTTGTTGAGCCCTGGCAGTATGATGAATGGATTGCGTATAGCAACAAGACCAATGGTTGGATATATGAGAGTCTTGATATTCAGGCCCATGATAAGAGCTGGTGGGGTCCCAAGCAAACATCCTTTACTCCCGTACATGAGATTTTTGCTGACCACGGAAGACCAAAAGACAAACCCTATGACTACATGTAAGTTGATCATGTTTTGTGCTTTGTCTCATGAGTTTGGCCTCGCTCAGCTTGACTACCTTACCCTCTCCGTCCAACAGGAATAACTTTCTTCCCAGCTGGCAAGTTCATCCCATGGTCCCTAACCGTGAATCTGGCCATCCATACAACTATGACATCTGGGATGTCCAGGCCATGGCACGTGGCATTCTATATGCTGACATGCATAAGCGTGTTGTGGTAACACCACAAGTGAATGCCATCTATGACTCTACAAGTGAACAATCCATTGCAGCAGCAGAGAGTAACAACAGGTTTGCTTCAAACTACATCCGCCCTGGTCTTGACCCTTCCGAGCCCTTCTCTGTTATTATCTTCCCAATCTATGACAGTCTTGAGACAGTTAGCCTTGATCTCACCAAGAACCATACCTTTGTGGGAATTTCCACATTTTGTATCTCCTGGAGAGAGCACATCCAGAACATTCTACCAGAGGGCTCTGATGGAGCAATTGTGGTCTTTGAAGATCAATGCGGACCTGCCTTTACATACCGTCTTGATGGTCCCAAAGCAACTTTCCTGGGAACGGGAGATTTGCATGACCCAGCTTATGATGCAATGAAGTATTCTGCCCAGCTCCCAGACATGGCCAATGTTCACGGGGAAACGGATGGCTCCTACTCAACATACACAGGCCTTCCCCTTGCCGAAGACTTCTGCCCAAGAACCATTTCTGTCTATGCTTCCAGTGACATGGAAGATGTTCACAAGACTGCAGATCCATTGTTGTTCACAATTGCTGCTGCCTGTATCTTTCTATTCACTTCTATACTCTTCATGGTCTATGACTTTTGGGTGAACCGTCGTCAGCGAATTGTCATGCAGAGAGCCTTGGCCTCAGGAGCAATTGTGAGCTCTCTTTTCCCTGAGAATGTCAGGCAGCAGCTCTACAAGGAAGAAGAACAGAAAAAGGAATCTGAAAAAGCAGTAAAGGATTTTCTTTTGAGTTCCAATAGCATCAACAAAGGAGACGACAGCCCTCTCGAAGGCAATGGCAGTTTGAATTCTAGGCCCATTGCGGATTACTTTGAGAATACAACCATCCTGTTTGGTGACTTGGTTGGGTTCACCAATTGGTCAGCTTCTCGGCAGCCAGTGGAAGTGTTTGAGTTATTGGAATCTATCTATGGCCAGTTTGACAAGATTGCAAGGAGGAGGAAGGTGTTCAAGGTGGAAACTGTAAGCCAGCTCGAGTGGATTGGGAGTTGTGCTCAATTGGGTTTGTCTCAAGTTTCATTAATTGATCTACACCTTCAAAGATTGGAGACTGCTATGTGGCAGTCACAGGTGAGTGATGGAAATAGTGTGTCATGCACCTCACAATGGAATCATCATGGCAGCACTCCACTCATATATTGTGGTTTCCTGTGTCTTTAAGGAGTCCCGAACCCACAGAAACATCATTCATCTATCATGGCTAAGTTTGCTTCGGAATGCATGATGGAGCTGCAACAAGTTACACACAACTTGGCTGATAAACTTGGTGAGGAGACACTCAAGCTTTCGATGAGAGTTGGGCTTCACAGGTGAGTGGATTTGTGAACCAGGAAGTGTGCTGTGTACTCAAAACTGCTTCTGATACAAATTGACCTTGCTTGTTTGTTCGGCAGTGGACCTGTTACTGCGGGTGTGCTTCGTGGAGAAAAGGGGCGCTTCCAGGTAAGAATGTCAGTGGCTGTTTCGTGGCTGCTGGTATCCCTTGGAAATATCTAACATCCTGCCTTTTGTCCCCTTCTGTTAGCTGTTTGGAGGTACCGTCAATGCTGGTAAGTTGAACTGCTCTTGTTTGGGCTTCATTGGATCTGCCCCAGGTACAAGTTGAGCTGAACTCATTTCTTGCTTTTGGGATAGCTGCAAGAATGGAGCAAAATGGATCCCCTGGAAAGATTCATGGTTCACAGGAGTATGCAGATGCTCTCCGAACAGATGGCAAGGGCCATTGGCTGGTACCACGAGATGACAAGATTGTTGCCAAGGGTCTTGGAGAGCTTGACACTTTCTGGGTTGTGATGATTAATGGTGCTGATACCATGTCACATGCAACCGGCATGACCCACACCAACAGCATGTCATCTGACGGCCCTGCCATCGCTGTCCCTCGCCACTCCATTGAGGAAACTAATGACGAGACCTCCTCCAACTTGGAAAAGCATGCTGAAGACAGTGTTGATGTTTGAATTGCCCTACTCTGCTATTAGGTAGTTGCAAATCATTTAGAGAACAAGCGTTCATGTTTCATGTGTACAACTTTCAGTGGGAGCAAACTAGGGGTTGCTGTAGCTCATAATCGAGCGCCGAGGAGCCCGATTGAATTGGTTGGGCTCGGTTCGAATCGCAAATGATTCTTGATGGTCATCTCTGCGGTGATCAAAACAGGGGTTCAAGAGTGGAGAATCAGTCTACGGAAGACCACAGGGGGTCGGATTTAGATAGGAGAAGAAAATGCATTCGTTGCCGATGGCAAACTTGTCATGCTTACAGAACACCTCCGAAGCAATCTCATTTTGGTCCAACTTTCTTGGTGTCATCAGCTGCAGCTTTCCACCTTCAAACAAATCAGTCGGGCAGCCCGAGTGAAAATTTGACTTCCAACAGGCAGGGTCTCCACACAATACTGATGGTCCTGAATGCGGCATAGCGCCGTTAGGAAACTGAGGTTGAACGACCCAAACTTTGTGGGTTCAGGAAAGTTTTACATGGAGCTGTTGGAAGAGATGATTCTCCAGAGCTATGCATACAGTCCATACCGGTAGGAGCTTGACCTACGTCCATGGTGCGACCGGAAAGAGGACTTAGAAGAGGCTCGACTCTATCCAAGATGATTCAATGAATCAAACAAATTCATGAATTCACCAGAGATGGCGGAGCATGTGTGACCAAGTACGGGTACCACCGGTACCGTATGGCCAAGCCCCTTTCCACCCGACTGTTCTGCCGAAAGAAACACGTCGGGAAAGGTCCATCACAGCCTTGCTGGCTATTAATATTATTTTACGCGCGTTTTGTGAACGTTGCTGGTCTGTCCACATTTTCCGTTTCCTGGAAGAGGACAGCATTGCCTTCTTTTCTAGCGTCTTCAAGATGAGCACCATCGAGCTGCGTTCGCTCAAGGGCATCAATGCTGTCAAGCAAGCCGTTGATGATGGAGACTACAACAACGTCAGTTCCTTGGAGCTGCGATTCAGCCATGAATTCTTCGTCCATTCGCGTCCAATGACGGATTACGAGCCCGACCTCACCATGATGATGAAGAGTATCGGAGACAACATCGGTCAGCTCAAGACGCTGAAAATTTCTTCATGCGACAACAATCATCGACGTTGCAGCGATTGCATCGTACCGGTGGCGTCCTTGGCTACTTGTCTCCAGTCAGCAGATGCCATCGAGACGATCGCGATTGTCAATGTGCGGCTGGTGGGCACGAAGAATGCCTTTGAAATACTAGACCATGCTTTCCAAGGAAATTCAAGACTTCAGCATTTTACATTGACGTGTGGGCACCGCAAAGACGGTGAAGAATGGGACGCCAGTGGGGAAGAACCATCCATCAACCCGATGGACAACGCCCTTGCCACGATTGGCAAAATTCGTTCGATCAAACAGATCTATCTTGTCGGTGGCCATGCTCTTGGAGACATGAAGGTGTCGACAGTGGCTAGTCTCGGAAATTCTGTGCACTTGGAGAGGTTGAGAATTCTGTCGCTGCCACTACCAAACGAGGCTTTAGCTGCTCTCAGCCGTGCTTTGTCGACGTCCACGCGATCGGACCGCAAATTGAAGGAGATAGCGCTCTGGACCAAAGATCTCGACAAGACAGGATGCGACGCGTTGACTGGAATATTCACCGTCGTTGAAAAAGTACAGCTCGTCATTCATGGCTGGGGGACAACCATGGCCGAAGCAAAGGACGTCCTCATCCCAAGATTGACGAACGGTTTCGGTCACTCCAACTGCCCAGATTTGCATTTGTGCGTGCCTCGGGGATGTCTCCAGGCGACACGTGATAGTCTGGTGAAAATGATCCGAAGCAACTATCATATTCGCTCCTTGCGATTGGAAAAGTTGTCTCTCCAGTACGAACCGCAGCAAGTTCACGACGACGAAATCAACTTTCTTGTCAAGACGAACGTACTTGGAAGATGCAGTCTCTTCCAGCAACAGAACGAGAACGACTCGGAGAACACGACCGTCTCGTGGATGTCCCTCTTCGAAGCCACGAACAACGACTTGAGCCACATCTACTACCTCGTTCGATCTAACCCCTCCACGTTCGTTGACATGCTCATTTTCGATCAATCTGAGTCAATGGCGCCAACTACTCGCGTCTTAAAGGCCTTGCTTCGTGAGAACAAGAAGGCAATCACAAGAGAACTCAACAATGCTATTCAAAGTCTGCAAAAGGAGATCAAAGCGGGATCACTCGAGCCCCGTGTCGCCCCTGGTAAGTACATACATGTTACCGAATCGCTTTGCCTGGCTTCTTTCACAATCATCGCCTGACCACGCAGAGCAGAATACCCTTGGTCGAAATACACGTACGGAAACCGTTGGCCGACATCTACAACACCAGTTTTCAGTTTCGCCGGTAAATCGACAGAGAGTCTTGCTGGCAACTCGACTTCTACCACGGATGCTACGATTGGCGCCTCTGGGGCAAACAGCTCACCACCAGTTTTTCACATCGGCACTAAAACCACTGAGACTGCCCCTCGGTCACGGCTCAAGCAAGGAGCCATAACAACCGATAGTTCCAAGGCCAACACCTCGACGGCGTATTCATCGGTTCCATTCGGCGGATCGTCTGCCACGAGTACCATTACTGGCACGCAATTTCAGTTCGCTAGCACCAAAACTCAGCCTGTACCATTCAAATTTGGGACAAAACCTTCTGAAAACAAAGATTCGATCGGAGATAAGAGTCCTCCAACGTGGGGAAAGTCTACTGGATCTGCGACATTCAAGTTCACGGCTGGATCCGACTCCTCTGCGTCTGCTACCTCTGCCAAGTGCTCTGACATACGAGGAGCCGATTCCAAGCTTCGTCATCATAAAAGCGTCCCCGAGGTGCCGTTGTCGTTGTCGCGGGCCGGGGGAATTGCCTTTGGGACTCTCTTGGAGTCTGCATTGTCGTGTCAGAAACAAGAACTGCACGAAAAATTCGACCTTCAGCTCACAACCCGCATTAAGGAGTTCCAGATGCGTGTGATGATGTGGTCGATCATTGCTGGCTTGCTGCTGTTTGCTGTGGGCTTGTCTTGGTACAATTTTGCTCACCAGAGTTGAAATGGCGGTAGCGGTACCACCTAAAGAGATGCATTTGTGAGACAACTGGTGTGTTGAAGGCCCAACACGTGCAATTGCACACTGAGAAATGAATGATGTAGGTTGTAGATAACAGTTTCGTAGCGAACGGAATCGTGCAGCTCTAACGATAGATCCAACGCCTTGAATGAAGCCTCTGTTGTGCCGTACGGTACGGCATTACCGTCCGTGCCCGTTACATGTTCGTACCGTGTACGCTGTTGTTTGATCCAACACAATTAACGGCGCAACGGAGCCATTCGCCACACCATCTTCACTACCGTAGCGGTATCGATGGAATCCAGAGGATAAAACGAGGCATGCAGAAATTCAAACTGGTACCATAACATCTTGTAGTTGTGCTAAAGCTCTGTCAAAGCAGCCAGACAAAGACGAGAAGAGTGTTGGATTTTCGGCGTAATACAGGATGACGAGATGGTGCTAACTCTCCTTTATGATGGTTCATCAATTTCTCTGTCCTTGATTGGTTGAGCTTCGTTCTCTTCAGCTCTCTGTGAAGCTGTGGCAATACTGGATTGTAAATCCGCAACACGGGCACGAAGAGCTTGTAATTCCAGTACCATCTCTGGAATGTTGGGATGTTGCATGGGAGTAGTAGAAATTGGGCTGTTTCGACCATCATGATGTTGTTGATCACCAGCAGAATCTCTGTGATGACCAGGCATTTGGGGTGTATCTGCAGAGGTCCTCTTTGCTGCTGTGCTACCAATTTCAAGGTCAAGGCCAGATATTCGAGTATGCTTTTGTGAGCCGCCATACTTGACACGGTGTCGATGGTGAGCAATCAAGGGACAAAAGATGAATAGTAGCAAGGACATGGCATTGACAAATAGTTGCATGACATTGAGTGTGTAGCGTGTATCAATTTGAGTTGGATCAAGAATCCATTGTGTAGGAGTGACAATGAGAGAGGATTGGAGCCAGCAAAAGAGTGCCAATGCCACACCTCTGGCTTCACTAAAGTCACTCTTGATGTCTCGAGCCCTGTATGCTTGGATGCACAGAATAATCAGTGCTACAAAATTCACCAGGTCCAGCAGCCCAACCATTAGATTTCCAACCCATGTTTCATAGTCGCAATAGCCAATGGTATTGAGGGGATCGTCTTCCGAAACCGGCACTCTCTTCCATTTATTCGGGTCCAGAACGGACATGATGATCAGCAAGGTCAAGTTGATCACAACCAGAGTTACAAAAGGAAGCAAGACATCCTTTGCCGTGACAACTTTTCTTTGAAATCCCTGCGCATGAAAGATCTCATTGACCCTCATTAATTTGGAAAACAGGGCGGAAAAGGTGATGGTATTTCCCATGTAGGACAACCACGGCCATGATAAACAGGCCGCATTAATGTGATCTGTGTTTAGATCATTGGCTCCCATGGGATATATGGTGAATGATGTAAGAGTTGTCCCAAAACACAGCATGAGCAAGAACTGAGGCTGCATCATTTTCACAGTGGGTGCGGCTCGATTGTAAATCACCCAGGCGGCGAACCCAAACGACAGTGTAATGCATATGGACATGAAGAAGAGACCTCCAATTCGGACTGCTTCCGTGATCACATTGACGTCCACTACATTTTCTTCAATTAGCACTAGTATGGTGGTGTTGGCTTCTTGAAGTGTTTCATTCAGTGCGGTTTGATTGACTTCTTGAAGTGTTTCATTCATCCTGCCTGGTTGTTCGTTCGTTCAATTCAAAGCAGGTATTATTGTCCACTCTGTTGGAATTCTGAAAGGTGTTGCTTTTCTCATTTCTCGTCATGATCGACTTCCCATGTTGAGGTGTTGGCGATTTGCTTTGAATACCAGGGGATTGGAGAAATCCATAATTTTGGGGATGCATCCAGCTAGCTAGCTAGCTAGAGTTTTTGTCAAGCATTGTCTGAGTAGAGTAGAATCCACTGAGCGGATCTGTTACTAGCTAGAAGATCCGCGAGTGGACAAAAAGGGATTTCTCCATCCCCCAGTTATTTCTGACCCTGTCTCTAATCAACTTATCCATCCGCCGCACCGTAACACTTTCGTCACACAACTGTCACTTCACTGCAAGCTTCGTCGGTACTGTAGCTACTAGTACGGTACGGGACAACCCAATGCATGGTAGATAGACGGCCGAGACAACCACCAGCATACATCATGACCCAATCTTCAGATAGACTCCCAACTTGTGGGTACAGAATATTCCTGCTAACAATATTATGCTTGGTGCTCTCCCCGGCGGATGCTTTAGTGCTTCTTTCGTCGACGGCAGTATCATCGGCATCCTCCAGCAGCCTGGATGACAAGACGGTTGTGGAGCGACAACTGGGGTACCTTCCTCCAAACTACCTGCATGTTTCGGCAAGGACCAGACACGGATCTCCCATTGCCATCAAGACGTATCCAATACTGAGGAAGAAGAAAGGCTATGATTCCGCCCAGATACCGTTGGACCCATCGTCTCCCAAGTCCTCGTGGGGAGTTCCTTTCCCCACAAACTATTGGTTGACATGTCCTGCCATTTCCAGAGCGATTGGAGAGGTACGGTAGGTTGGATTCTTTCTTTTCGGTCCAGGAAATTATGATGGGTATCCAACCAGCAACGCACACACAAATGTTCCTAATTCCTTGCCTTGCTACCGTACCGGTATGACTCATTCGTACTACAGATTGAGCGATTGGGGTATATCGGCTTGATTGTGGACTATTTGAATTTGGAAGAACCAGCAAACTTTGACAAACGACAACAACTGCTGAGATGCCACCAGCAATGCGGGGAAGATCGATGGGAGACACTGGAACCATCGGATCGCGACTTTTTTCAACAATACGCAGAGTCTGACCCAACCATTGCCAACATGAAATTCATGATCCAAGAGTCGGGTATTTCGGGTCTGGAGTATCAATCCAAACTGGATGCTGGATTTTTGACCGAGGTGTCCATCAAGTGTCTCCATACACACTATGCGCACTTTTGCAGCACCACCACTCCCGAGCAACGGTTTTCCAGCAGTACAACACTGTTGGAAAATCCCATTGGACGAATCACTCACAATCTGCTACGTTCCAAGTTTCCGTCCTTGGAGCTATGAGAAGAGGCAGCCGAAAATCGCCTTTGGATGTGGGTTGCAGCAATGGATTATCACTTTGCCACCCTCCTGGGAAAGATTTCTCTTTTTGTCTGCATGAGCCATACCGGTACGGTAGAGCATATCGAGCTGGGGCCGCAAAATGCATAACTAAATAAGGTTTCTGTGATCGACCAGAAATGCAAAGAGTTTCATCTGAACTAACTAAACAAACACGGCAACGGCCTTCATGCCAGCCCCGCAAGTAGTATCAGTAGCTGTTCACTTCTTGCTTCCCAAATCTCTTTTTACAATCGTTGATTATTGTTGTATTATCATGGTGACTGATTCATTCACTCATTTTCACTCAATCATCATCACTGGCCTTTAAAAAGAAGTTTGGATCTCTTCGAAATCGTGCTTCGAATCGTTTCATCCATCGATCAAAGATATTGGTCGGTACCATCATTTGACCGTAGGAACCACCGGTATCAAAACTCTGCATGTACTTGAACAAGTCCTTGGCAATTTTTTGTGCCACAACCATGCGATTCTCCAGTCGATCGACCGGTCGAATATTGTGAATACTGGTCAAGGGTTCTACACCAATGCCAATGGTCACCACCACGGGAATGTTGCGACTCATAATGTCCAACAGTTGTTCGTGTTCACTCCATCCCGTTCGAAAGACTTGCGAGGATTGGGTGCCCGGTACCAATGCTCCCAACAATTCAAATCCCGTACTGGGTGGTGGAGCAGTCGAAGATGGATCTGGCAATCCCGATATTTGCCAGTATATAGAGAGTCCCTGTCCCTCGGGGAGTATGACGTTGGGCCATAGAAAACAGGCCAATTCCGTGACAGATGCCAGCGGAGATGGAAGATCTCCTGGACTGGAAAGCTGTAGCGTCCGCTTGATGCCCGTGGGGTCCATTGGAACAAAGTCACTCCGGACGGGTCCTCCTGGGACAAAGAACCCACACAGAGGTGTCGGCATATTATCATTGGCGACTGCGGGTGGTTTAAAGCCTTGTTCACTGGAGAAATCAACGTCCATGATGCTGTTAAAAAATTGTTGATTGTTATTATTTGTTTTGTTGCTTGCAAACTTTTTGAGTAAAAAGTAACGAGAGGAGACATAAAGGATGAAGTGCTTTGGGATGCTGGTCTGTTGCGAAAGAAGGATCAGGGCAAAGATCTGTCCCGAAGTTCCGAAGGCTTTGATGGATTGACGGTGAAATTCGATTGCTTTCGATTGCTTTCTTCACTGTGACGTACCTGCCTGGTACTTGTGACTGTACTAGGGCTAAGGGTAACATTGATTGATAGGGCTAAGGGTGCTCGTACCATTGATAGGGAGAAGGGTTTTGAATTTCGCCAGGCGTCTCAAAGAGGGGAACGGTCATTAATTACCTTGTAAACACGACTCGAGTGAATTTTCTTGTGTTTTGAACGCACCTTCCCGCGGGGTGTGCATCCAACATCCATGTGAGTGGGCGCCACCCCGTTGGCTCGCAGGACAGCGATCGAAGCCGCTCCTCATCCAAGTCGTTGCATGTGGAAGAAGGCAAGGAGTCATTACTTCTGCCTCCAAGAGATCAACATATATTGGCTATCGTTATCTAGCTAAGTCTTCCATAGCATTGTACTCAATTCACCATGGGCAAACCACCAAAGCGAGGATCGTCTCTTCCTCTTCACATTGAATCTTGTTCCACGGCGTCTTCCTCCGAAGCCGAACGGTACTATCATCATCAGTATCGTCCACCCCGTGGGTCGACGCTGAAAGATCGTGTCAAGTCCATTCGCCAAGAAGATCGTCAGGCTGTGGTGGAAGATAATGCCATTGCTGCTGCCTTGGCCGCTCGAGCCTTTCATCTGCCTGGATATAGTTACATGGCAGACTGGAGTCAGTACATTGTCAACAACCACTTGATCTTTGGCCTCTGCTGTCGTCATCCCAAGCATCCACTGACGACCAAACTGCGGTTTCTCAATCTGATGGCAAGTGCTCTCTTTGGATTGGCCATTACCAATATGATTTGGTTGGGGTATATTTACTACGATGAAGACCCGGATTCGGTGCTCTTCAAGATTTCCTTTTACGATGAAGATGCCGGAAACGAACTCATTATTAGCAGCAATCTCACCAACGATGACCAGTGGTTCTTCAACAACAACACTACCAACAGTTCTATGATGGATGATCTATGGGACAACTACAACGTTACTAATACCATGGCACCGACTACATTGGAACCCAAATCTGGTTGGGAACTCTTTCTCCCCCGTCCCAAAAACGCCCATACCGAAACACTGGGCAATACGTTACAAATCACCCGTGGTATGGTCCTGTTGTGGACCTTGGGAGCCGCCCTGCACGCCGTCTTTGACAATACCATTTGGCGGCTTTCGGCATGTGGCTGCTGTTTGCCCGGCAACCGCTGCGAACGATTTGGATTCCTGCGCGGCATGAGCGGCGCCTTTACCATTTTTGTCGTGGTCATGGTCACGGCCGTGGCAACCTTTGCCGTCGTCTTGCGGGCCACACTCATGTCACACGATGAAATCGAGTTTAGTGCGTCCAACAGTGGAGGATTGGTCGATGATGCCATTGATGTCCGAGAGAGTTTCCGAGAAGCCGCTCAAAATATTGGAGCGCTCGAGTTTGTCATGGGATACTTTGTCGAGTTTTTCTTGGCGCTCTTTGTCTATCATCCCCTCTTCATGACTATTCTCTTCATGGGGTGCTTGAACTTTTTGGGATGTGGCAAGCTGCGGGTCCTTGGAGGACGGCCCTTTGAAATGAGACAATTGGAAGAAGAAGAATCTGGTAGTCAGCGACACTCGGCGGGACTTGTCACGGGGAACCAATGTTTGTCTGTCCCCAAAGGAGCCGTGCGTAGGTTGAGCCACACGGAACGGAGCAGCTATAGCTCGGTCAACAACTTTAGATAGTGGTGCGGATGACTAACAGTGAAAAACAGTAGTGTGTTGATTAGTACCTGATGGATGCATGCTTTTTCAAAGGTTGACTTTCTAGCATATTCCAGCAGGAAGGACTAGCTAGAAACATCTAGCTGGGGAAGGGAAGATTCCACCATTTTTAGGTCATCTGAACATCGTTTCAACGTTTCAATCCTTTGCTAAAGCAAATGAACTGGTAGGCAACCATTCAGAGAACTCGGAACTGCTGCACTCTGATTTGATGCCCTTTTTCGAAAGGAAACCTTCATCAATACTTGGCCAGGGGTATCCTAACTAGACTAGTAGACCAAGAAGTAAGAGGACAATGAATTTGGTGCATTGCGGTGCTCTACAGTACCTTTCCAAAATACCTTGACCTAAATTGGCCGTTACCAAAATCCAAAATAGAAGAACCGCGCCAAAGACAAGACCACGAGGCGCCTGCCATGGCCTTGAAAATTTTTATTTAGACAACTTCACGCGGATCATCCTTCGCGGCTGTACTGAAAAATTGACCGTTGTTAGAAGCTTGTTAGAAGCCTTCCCACGAGTGGCCAAACGACTTGGCTGCCGGGCAGGTCATGTTATGATTGTTGTTGACTTCTAAGATAGCGTCAAGTTTGCGAGCGCTTTGGGAGCGATTGTGTACCATCATTTTTGAGAAAGAAAGTCTCAAAGGGTTCAGTAGTGGTGCAGTTTTGTGGGAGATTTCTCTTAGTTTCTTTGGAGGGTGTTTCTAGCTAGCAACGGTAGCAATATAAGTGGAGAGACAATGACAACAACAACCAGCAAAGTAGTAGTAGCCTCGCGGCTCTTGGCTCTGGCGGCGCTTCTGGCTCCGCACGGAGCTGTGGCCAAGAATTGTACCATTGATTGTCTTCACGACACTACATGCACCCGCGGGGTGGCCAACTTCTCGTGGCATCCAGTGGATCCTTCCACGGGCGACAACTTTGACTTTAGCAAAGAAATTGAACGGGATGGATGGCATTGCGCATGTCCTCCTGGACTGACGGGGTTGCGATGCGGCCGCAAATATGAATCTTGTAACGACGGAACCCATACTTGCTTCAATGGAGGTACGGAATCGAATCTTATTATCGGGAATATCTGCTACCGTTTCATGCGGCTACCGTTACTAACAACTATTGTATTATGAATTCTCTCGTCAGGACAATGCATTGATACCTTGAAGGATATCTATCAGAATGATCAGCAATACTGTGATTGTCCTTCCTCTGTGGACACCAACGGCAACACGAAAAGATTCTCTGGCAAATATTGTGAAGGTATGTTGGAGGGGATTCGATTCGCTTCAATGGATATGCTTCTTTCGAGTGCAAGGGCTAACCTTTTTGACTTCTTGTGTGCGGAACATAGTCGAGGTAACAACACAGCACACGCGCTGCACGGAAGACAACAATATCTGTCAGAATGGAGGTATGTTTTCAAGAAACTGCTGCAGCGATAGCTGCCATCCAGCAGAGCATAGTCCAACGATGTGATCTGACCTTCTTGTGCTGTCTGTTTGGGCTCTGATTGACCCTCCTGTGCGATCGACATACCACAACACTCACTACTAGGAACCTGCAAGTCCACCGTGGATGAGATTGACCCCTGTGACTGTCCCGAGAACTATGTTGGACGCATGTGCGAATTCTATGAACCAGCTGTCCCCACATGCAATCTGCAATGCCAACATGGTGGTTCGTGCCGATACGGAACCAAGGAAGAAAATCACACCCTTGTCTTGAATGAACAAAAGGGCAAAGAACAGCACAATATCCATGTGGTTCACGAGAACTTTATGTACTGTGAGTGCCCTCACGGATTCATGGGTGTCCATTGCGAAACGGAAGAAACCTTGTGTGGTGCCATCAAGTGCAAACACGGATCTGCCTGTGTCGCGGTGGAGAACAAGGATACAGGAGAAACCACACACCACTGCGATTGCTGGCATATCAACAAACAAAAGATGGAAAAGGGAGAGAACGTGCAATTTGCTGGGTACGTTCATTGACATGCATACGTACATTGATTCAAACAAACAAATGCTGGGGAGATGTTGTTGTTGTCCAACATGGACTGCTGTTCTAACATCAGCTTTTTCTCTTGCCAGACGCCACTGTGAAATTAAGAGCACCAGTGTTTGCCACTATGATGATGACGATAAGCAAACTACATTCTGCACACACAATGGCACCTGTCCAGAGGAATCCCACGAACATTGTGGCTGCGGCGCTGACTTTCATGGGTACGTACAAGTAGGATGATGGTTTTCCTGCGTTTTCCTGGAACATTGACCCAAACTAACTCTGCTCTGTGACTTCCCATTGACAGTGCGCATTGCCAGTTCCGAGATGCTATGAATATCCAGAATCCAGCCGCTGTCAGTCACAATGTTTGCAAGCTTCAGTGCAAGAATGGCGGACATTGCCGAAAGGGCACAAACCATGATTCTCACCTCAAGCAGCTGATGGAAAAGTATGGCTCGGAATTGGGTGCTGTGGGCCTGAATATTTCGTACAACAAGGATTTTGAGCACTGTGCTTGCCCCAAAGGCTTTGTTGGCATTGAATGCGAATACTCCATGACATCGTGCGGAGAAAATGGAGAGGATCATCCTTGCTTCCACGGCTCGACGTGAGTGGCTGGGTTGGAAAGTTGCTTATGTATATCCTTGCAATCTGACCTTTTCCTTTCTTTCTTGTTCGCGGCACAGATGCACCATGGTCAACGGTGTTCCCACCTGCGTTTGTTCAGAGGCAGAAACGCATGCAGCAGGAATCTACTGCCAGCATCTGGCAAACGATGTTTGCTCGATCAAAGACAACCTGAACTTTTCGCCATCAAAGCAGGGAAACCGAGGGTTCTGCGTCAATGGCGGCGTCTGTGTCACCAGCAAGGACGGGTAAGTTCCAAGGATGGCTCATTTCCAGTTTGTAATCGCTCGCATTCAACTCACTTACCTCCCCTACTTTCCTGGTGTTGTAGTGAGGCTGCCTGCAGGTGCCACTCAAACTTTGAAGGTCCTCATTGTGAGTATTCAAAGAATTCAACTGAAAACGAACCTCACAAAGTCATCAGCAACAAAGAAGCGAACAACATCCCAGTGGCGGCATCATCTTCTGGACTCACGGGAGGAGCCAAGTTCGGCATCGTCGTTGCAGTGTTTTTGTGTTTGGGGGCCATTGCCGCTGGGGTTGTGGTCTACCGCAGGAAGCGAGTAGTGACAGAAGAAGCCCCTCCTGTGTACCCTGATTTGGACAACTCGCTCGCCCTGGACGACCAAAGTCTACGGGCAGCTCCAGTCGTTGAAGGGCCAGAAGGGACCCCAGCACTGGACTTTGGCCCGCCAGTTGACCTTGACGGCAACGAACTGAAGAACGTTGAGTTGCTTTAGCTCTTTACAGTAGTGCACATACATAGAAATCACTTCACACATCTTGCTACCGTAGCCTCGACAGCGATCAAGGAAGCAAACCATCTTCAGGCACTACCTTTTGTTGGTCAATTTCCAAGCCTTGCAAGAAGTGGCTGCCACAATTTTTCTCCCAGGAACAGGTTGTTCGTTCGAAGCGGAGCTCGTTTGCTGACAGTATGCCCTCAAGAAACTCTGCTTCACCATTTTAAAATTTCTAGTATTTTAAAATTACATCATGGAGGCAGAGATGAAATAAATGTATAGATATGTTGCCACTCTTCCGACTAGCGTTTATCCACATACCAAGCATTGGGATGTGCTGTCCTCGTGGACAGTTTTTCTGGTCCTGTTGATGTCTTCCTCGTTTCAGTCCCTTCATCAAGAAGCGGCATTACCATTGCGGCCACTATCCTCCTTGAGAAATCCACTGACAACAGCCACATCCGAGCTAGCAAAAAGTTGGAACAAAGCTTTCCACCAATGATTGGAATGGACTCTTTCCGTGGTCGGCTGTGCCGTTCGCATTTTGTCACTAATAGATTCGTCCATTCCCGTCACTCGCCTCGATGTATCGGTCCAATCTCATCTTCGGCTTACTACGATACGATACCTAATAGCTGACAGTAGCTGCTTTCCGTCAATACATACAATATTTGTCCTACGCTGTGGCCACCGTGACCTCATGCTCCCCGTCCGGCACTTGTGGTGCAGAAGAACAGCTGCTGGCAATGGTACGGATTGGAGAAAATCGTTCAATTTGTCCCTTCTTCAACCACGACTGGCCTGCGCTCAGTCGTGGAAAGGAAACGATGGAGGGAGAGACGAGCATGGACCGCAAGCAAAAACTTCGACAGCTTCATCATCGTGATGACGGAAATCGAGAGGACGAAGGTCCTGCGGTACAGAGTTCAGCAACCCTAAAGTCTCATTAATTGCATCAACGCCTTGTGTCACTCTGTTGTCAAACCAGTTGAACAAATATTACTGCCCGTGTGAACGACGACGCCATGAACGACAGTGATTCTTCTTGTTCCTTTCGCAGCGACGACGATCGCGCTCTTGACATTGACCTTCCAGCCGAGCCAATGTCATCCAACAACAAGGTTATCCTATCCTTTGAGGTTTCTCCTCCTTTTCTTCAAGACGGACAAGAGCAACAACGTTCCAGCATGGAGGAGAACGAAAATGACTGCGACAACATGTCGGTGGATTCGAGCCATTCCCCCGATCCTCCCTCGGTCAAGAAGTATTTCATGGAGGAAAACAATTACGACGATGACGACAGTTGCTGGTCAGCCATATCACCACCACTCTCCTCCTCCGACAGCGACAGCGACAGCGACAGCGACAGCGACAGTTCCTCTGCATCGATCGGATCTTTTGATTCTGATGACTTTGATGCTCGCGAGGACGAAAGAATTCGCGATGTGTACGAAGAAGTCAACATCGATTGGGAGCGTGAAATCATTGGGGCCAATGACACGGAAACGCCACTCGTAGTCTTCGGACTTGAGATAACCTTTTCTCAGGAAGAGTACGGTCTAGACTGTGCGCCCAACGCGAGTCTGTGGCCGACCTTACGCAAAAAGATTGCTATGGCCGAGAGGGCCGCTAGCAAGCGTTCAAGAGAGCTGCAACTGGGTCCCATGATCGAGTACGACATGCGCTGCGTCGCTGAAAAAGCTGTTTATGATCGACATTCGTTGGAGTTAGACAAGCCATGGAAGGCAGCAAGGGAGGAGTTTGAAAGGAAGGAGGCAGAAAAACAGAAAGAGCAACGCAAGCTGGTCGAACAACGTGAAGCTGAAGAAGACCAGATTTATGAACAGAGAGGAAAACGAAGGATTGCCCGAGAACGAAAGGAGTTTGACGAGTGGGAAGAAATGGCAAGCGAGTTCCTGGACTGGCTAGATGAAGCTCATCTCGACCATCTTTTTGAGGAGGAATGGGGTCACTGCAAATAGGTTCTTGTGTCCTTGACGAAAAGCAGAAGTCAGCCTTGAATAGAATACAAGCAATAGCCACAATCAACATGGCGTAATTAAGAAATAGAAATCAATTTACATGATATGCAATTACCATCACAAGACTAGAGTAGCTAGTTTTGTCGTCAAAAGAGGCAAAGTACCAGTCGATTCGGCCAAGCAACCAATGTGCAAATGTTGAAACCTTCCACATGAAGGCCAGGGTGCGCATGCATCCTTTCACTTTCCCACAACTCGCCGTCCTTCAACCAGTCACAGATAGTCGCAGATGATGGGTGTTCAGTTTGATTTTCATTTTGATCTTTCCGAACGTCTTGAAAGCTGCAAGAGGATCTGTTTGATTTCGATTTTGATCTTTGAGGGGTTTTCTTTAAGTTTCAAAATGCACCCTACATGTACCAATACTACTGGTAGATGAAAATCTTTCGCACAACAATGCTCACAAATATATTTGACCATCGCAATGGCTTCACACCATCGAGTGAATGCAGAATTAGCGAAGCAGCTTGAGGCTGAGGATCCCGACCTCCTCGCTTTCTATGAAGCACATGCACCGAAAATCCACCGGATCCAGGAAGCCCAAGCTCGGTTGACCGTCGACAAAGGAAACAATGCACGCCAGAGTTCGTCCAAGAAACGCAAGCTTAGCGTGATTTCCGCAGATTACAGCAGCTCAAGTCCTGCTACAACAACGATTGATCTCACACACGGCCTTCTTATCCCTGACGAAATCTGGGAGCAAATGCTATCATTTTATCCTAAGTTGGACAAGGATCAGTCTAGATGCAGTGGGCCGCAGAAGATTGAAATGGTATTCGATTTCATCATAACTCTGTTGATTTCACGCAAGGAACACAAGAAGCGACGACATGAGCTGAAACAGAAAATTGATAAACTCGACAAATACGCACTTCAGCTAATCCAGGTGGTTCAACGCAGAGAAGCAGCAACACAGTTGTGGCCCGTCATTCGCCGTGCACTTTCTCGACATGTCTTCAACAACCCGAACCGACTTTCCAATTTGAGCTTGTTCACTTTCCGTAACGTGTGTCAAGCTGTCTCGAAGCAGTGGAAGAAACGATGGAACATGAACGATGGCTCGCGGTGTCGACAAACCATCGATGCAGTCTTTTCTTCGAACAGGCCCACATGGATCGACGGGGTGGATGCTACAGACGTCAAGGATGTTATCGTCGAAGCGTTGAATCCTTTCGTGGACTGGATTCGCTTCGAGGACCTGCACAAAACGCTCATCTTTGCTGCGGACGTCCGGAGTCCAGCAAACGTAGCTGTGCATGAAAATCCAAGTGGTGCAGCGGTGGTCTATACGATTCGGTCTGTCAATGATCTTGCGGGGTCAACCGAGTGGGGCCAAATGCTCATTAGCGACTTCGTGCAAGCCTACGAGGATGGTTTCCCCCATGCGGACAAGAAGGATCCAGTAGATGCAGAGTCAGCACCTTCTCCACTAAAGAGCTATCTCAAGGTTGGCACCCGTCCAAAGTCTCTCCAGAAAGACTTGGACGGTAACCCACGTAGTGTATTGATGGAGCTACTCGCTGCGTCCGCCGTTGCTTCTCCTGGTCCTCATCAGAGAGGCCCAGCTCTTCCACAACTCACCAATGAGGATGATGCTGATGATTCCATTTCTACCTCACGTCTGAATAGCCAAGCCTCCCATTCCGAGCCCAAGCCCAAGGTGGGATCCCGTGTTACAGGGCTGATCCGGCAGTGGACTGGAAAGAATCCTTCTTCAGGGAACATGGATTAATAAAACTGCCTATCCCTTGCATGCAGTGTATCAACCTTTCATTGCATGAGCACAGTGCCAAACATCTGGTGCGCGTTCGCTCGACGATTCGAGTCCATACGAGACCATTTGACATAAATAATATCCAACTAAAACCATAACGTAATAAATCATCCTCCGTTTCCCACGATGAACATCATTTCGTTCAACACAGACTCATTGCATTTCATTCAAGGTAGAGTGAATAGCAAAACGTGCCACTTGGCTGACAACTTCGTACACCTGGCTGCGAAAGTGGCGATGCGGCTAGCTATGAGCTGCGTGGCTTCCTGCTCGTTGTGGTACCGTAAAGAACGATAATGACCGATGGAGCATTGAGCGGAAACCGCTTTCGAGGACCTGGACCAAGTGGACAACCGCTAAACTCGTCAAGTTGCTGCAGAATCGGGTGAGCACGTTGAAAACGTCTGTGCTTCTGTACAACCTTATCTCTCGATCAATCAATCAATCAATCAATCAATGAATCAATCAACAGTATGTACCCACTAAAGCTAACTAACGCCTTGTGCGTTCATTGAAGTGACAACAAATTCCAATTCAAGTCGGGACACTTGCTTTGCGAATACGCCAGTGCCTCTTGTACGTCTTCGTTTCTCAGATTCTTGGCGTGCCGCAACAGGGTTATGTACAGTCGGTACTCTGGTTGGAGCGCCCGGCAAAGTCGTCGACGCCCCTTGTCGCTCAACTCGCGCGTCACGGGCAATGTGAGATTGGACACATTGCGAACGTGCTGTTCTGCCCTTAGAACCGATGGGTCGAACGTCGTGGAATTTTCATCTCCCAACAAGAGTTGATTGATGCTTGCAAAGTCATCCAACAAGTGTTCGTTTCGTGTCACGTACACCGTCAGATGATCCCATGGCGATGTTGCTGCTGTTGTTGTGGTGGTGTGGTTTGCGCTTGTCGTGTCTGCCGTAGTAGTAGTAGCATTATGTGGCATCATGGATTGTATCTTTTGATAGTTGAAAAAGAGGTGTGTCATTCTCTTGATTCTCGCTCCCAGCATGGCCCGTGCAAAGTTGGTGCAATTGGTTTGCACCATGTGAACCGGCAAGTAGGGATAGTCAAACTCGTCAAACTTGTCGTCCGTGTTCAAGTTTTGCACCCATTCTTCCAGAGTTTCAAAACAGGTTGGCGGAAAGTATCCCTTTCGTCTTCGTTTCCAACTGTCCATCATTCCGATACCCAACAGGGGAGCATTGGATGGATGACCATACACAAAGCCAGAAACTGTGCGTTCAAAGGGATCTCGAAGCGATACTAGATAGAACGAATGGATCTTGCGAGATAAACGGAAAAAATCAGGCACTGTCCGTGGGCAAACCATCATGGCAGTTAGAGAAAAACATCCAATCCATCGATCGCTTGGTGCTATTCTGTAGCTTGGTTCAATACTGTCCAAATAACAATATCCTCACGTACCATGATAGTAATCGGTGATTAACCTGCTGATGAGAGTTTCATTGGGGATGACTCCACATGGTTTTGGAAGAAACGAATGACATGCGTTCCTTAGGAACTGAGACAAAGTGCTTCCGCCAGTCTTACCCAAATGGACAAAGGCACCACCGTCGACATGTTGTGGAACCAAAAGTTCCTTGCCATGCTCTGCACTCGTGCGATTCTGATTGCCTCCCATTACTTTTTCTTCTTCTCCTTGCTGATTGCTCACGGTGAACTCCGCCACACTCTGTGTCACCAAATCAAGTTGCTTCCAATTTTTCAAGTACATTCCAATAGATACAATGGCAAAGACTAACAGGGGAAACCAGGAGCGCCATGGTCTCCCCTTTGTCTTCTTCTGGGACATGGCATGCTATGGGGCAAGTGTTGTGGATGGTGCTCCATCTCGAATCGAATCTGGATGAAAGATACTATGATACCGATTTTGAAATAAGCCGTCATAGATGCTTTATACTGAAGCTTCGCGAAAGCTAGAGGAAATACCGGTAGGGCTCACGGAGTTCTACAGTAACAGGACACACGAAGATACCGGTACCAGGCAGGAGCATCATAGCAAGATAGATCTTTTTAAGAAAGGAGACCTGCCACCAACAACTTGAAGCACTCCCACCTTTTGCTGCATTTGATAGAAGAGGACCTTGCAAACATCAACTGGCAAGGCTCTTTCGAAATTTCAGCGGCTTGCCATACCAGTAGAGCTAGCTACCAGCCAACACTGTGGCTTCAACCGACTGGCAACAGCCCAGCAACGATTGGGCATTGGATCTTTACATCTACCGGCAGATATCCAGCCATTGCCCTTGGCACTTGAAGCAAGTGCATTTTCAAAACCAGGGAGCATTCGAATAGGCCGAGGCCCTTCAATGCCACCAGCCGAATTGCTGTGAAGCAAACACAAAGCTGTTTGGCTGGATCTACAGGATGGCTGGCTGATATACAGTCAGTGGTACATGGCTGCACAACACATCTGACAGCTGTTGGCCATGAATGCTACGCATGTTACCCTGACTGCTGTCCTTTGTTTTCGGGCCGAAGAACTCTGGTTTGCTTGCTAGCTAGAGCTGCACCGTACCACCAACGGTACCGCTTTTGTCCCAGTCAACAACAACTGCGGTGATGGGAGCATGGGGAGCCTAGCTATCATAGTAGCTAAAAAGTGCATTTTCAAAACCAGGGAACCAGGGACCAATTCGAATAGGCCGAGGCCCTTCAATGCCACAAGCCGAAGTGCTAGCTGGATCATCACAGCAGCAGCATCTGTTGCTGGCCATGAATTCTAAGAGTGGTACCTTGCTGACCCTGACTGCTGACCGAAGAACTCCACTACATGTACTGGTACTAGCTAGTACTAGCTGCTAGCTGGAGCTACAAAACCAACGGTACCGCTTTTATTCCAGTGATGAAGAGCCCAGCGCGAGCTTCCAGCGCTTGTCGCAGCCTTCAGACGAGGAGTACTTGTAGTAGGGCAGTTGCAAATCACTGGTAAAGTTGAAGAAAGCTGGAGGGAGACTATCAACGGTGCCGTATCTAGTAACTTGCTACGGGAGCTACAGTACTCCCTCCTTCTCTGTGCGTAGCTAGCTATGGTAGTAATTGATCCCAGCAATATCGAACCAGAAGTTGATCCAACGATGATGGTCCTGAGTGCTTCCGGTCCAGGGGTGGTGGTGGAGGGAGCTGTGGAGGGGAGGATGGCAGTGCAGGAGGAGCAACGAAACAACTAGAAACCAGCCAGCAAAGCGGCACCAATACCGGTACCGGCTAGGTACCGTAGCTGCGTACCGGTAGAGGGTATTAATAGTGGTGTGCACTAAAATTTTGTACATGATGTATTGAACATCGACGAAGCAGGGGGAACTCATTCTGGCATGGACATTTTGGATGGCGAACCCTAAACTGGTTAGACTTAGAATCTTGTGTGCTCTTTGGTTCTACTATTTCACTGTACAATCACTGATATGGTCATTATCGGCTTGGAAAGTCTGAGTGAAGGAACGTGAAAGAAGAAATTGGGACATTAGGGCTTAGCATTCGTCTTGGATGGGAATCTTGCAGAGGCACAATGAACCGAGACTCTATGCCCCTAAGACACTCCGTTTCATGGCACATGCATTGGACAAAAACCAACTTGCAAAGCTCTCGCAATTGTGTGGAAAATCAAAAACTGGAAAACGCAGCTTCAACTTCCGGTCTCCAAAAGTGATTTGATTGGCTGCATCGTTGACACCTTTGGTCAAAAGTGCTGGCGGATCGCCAGCACTTCCAACAAATTCTCAAACTCAGGCCAGAATTCTGTTGAGAAATTCGGAGCCTATGACGTTGACCATTGTTGGTGATAGTCTATAGTAAAACAGTACTTGGACAGTTTCCCGTGAGGGTCCAACTTCCAAGCACAGTCACCCAATCTTGCGTGGAAAGGCTGCAGCAAAACAAGGTCCCACACCATGCTTCCTTGCTGTGGTCAGCCACACAGAGCTCCTCGGCCCACACCCCACAGCCACTATCACGTTCATTCGTAGCTGAAAATTCGCATAGAGCACCCGCATATTCCCATTTGGCTCACAAATCTAAGACCAAAGAAAGATACAACCAACCTTTCATAATAGAACTAGCTAGTTGTTGACCATCAACCAACCAACACAAACATGACAATGCTACGAGTTGCTTCTACCCCTGTTCTGTGCGAGAGCCACAGTGACTGCAAGGGCTGCCATGAACAACCCACCAAGAGATCGATCAGCCTGTTGAAGCTCCCCAAACTCCGTCTAGGACGCCGAAAGTCTTCCGCCACCTTTGATTTGGATCACGACGAGTGTTCTTCCAACCGCAGTATGGAAGTCGTGGAGCGTGTTGTGGGAGGATGCTTAAAGTTCCCCACACAAGCCATGAGTGTGGCAGAGACATATGCTCCCCCCGTTGGCTTGGATACCCGCGCCGTATCGTTCGGGTCCATGGAAGTTCTCATCTTTCCTCTAACGCTTGGAGACAATCCCGCGGTGAGCGTGGGACCTCCACTCGCCATGGGCAATGAACTGCACGCGCGACTACAGTTGAGTGTGGAGCAATACGAACTGACGCGGCCCGCACGACGCACCAAGCCCGAACTGGCTGTGCCGAAAGCCATTCGGGAAGACTGGTTGCGCGACGAAGGATTTGCCCGCAGTCAATGGAGACAAATGGAAGATGAACTGTTGGCCATTAAAAAGTCTCGCAAAGCCAGTTCCAAGGGATGCACTTCCGAGTTCTTTCTGCGGCTCTTTGGCACGGCCAGCAGCAGTAGACGACCCAAGAGGACTTCTGTTCTGCGCAAGTAATTGTTTTTGCTTGTGTCTCCCAATTTTGTTCCCGGCTTTTTTGTACAAATCCTTGGCCCTGTTACATTTTTCTTCCACACATGATTGCTTATTCACATATTAAAACAAATGCTATTTAGTTTTGCATCAACCTTCTCTTTTCAAACTACGTACTACAATATACTAGCTAGCTAGTGCCAACATATCGTTCGATTGCAACATGGAGCGGATTTCATGGTCAAGATTGCTCCAAAGATCTCATGCTACCTTGGTTCGATCTGTTGGGTTTCGCACCCAAAGATTCGCCATGGCGCTTCATTGCGGCGGGGGGTGCCATCGTTTTCTGTCGGCAGTTCTCGTCCTCGTCAGTGCGAAGCCGTTCCGATACCTGGCTAACTCTAGGATATTCCACTGTAGAGGGTCAGTTGCATGATTTCGCCAGAATCCATCTGCCATTGATGATGTGTTGAACCACCACGTGCAAAAGAAGGTCTTCCTACGTGACTACTACTATCCGTGGAGCCTTCATTCAAGTATGTGGCTGGCTACGGATTGTACATGTATGTTACGCTTGCCAAGCATGAGGTCAAAGCAACCATGCCGGGGTACTGTAGCTACGAAGGGGACTACCCGCACAGCTTGAGGCGGCATTCTCGCGCCACCGGCCGTGCTTTACAGTACCGTAGTTACAGTCGGTTGCTTGTCTTGCTTCTTCTATCAGCCAAAAAGTATACTATTCCCATTATCGACTGCCAAAGTAGCGACTTTGTGCTCTGAGCTTGCAGCAGAAATGTTGCGCCACGCACATGTACGGTACGGTACTGTAGGTTGCTTCGATTCCAACCGAGGTACTAGTTTAAGGTGAATTACGAGGTTTACACGTGGAGCGTAGTAGGATTCCTACGTACTTTTCTTTGCTCACATCACACCTTCCGATTTCCGGTGTAAATCCCTAATCGGACCATGTCTAGTCATCTTATTGAGTTAATGGAATGTAAACTTTTAGAGTTAAGGGACGGCTCATTATCGCCTTTAGTGGATCCCATTTTCTAGTGACTGACGATCCCACAATCGAAGAAACGAAATAACAAAATAGGAAAAGAGTCCACGATGACGAAAAGCCGCTGTTTCGAAGACCTTACGAACCTTCCCCAGCCATCGCGGCCTCAGGAGGAGTAGTAGGTTCACCATATTCGGAGGCCTGTATGGCAGCTTTGAGTGCAGCCCTTGTTTCGGGGTCCAAATTGGCCATGTTGTGTGTCACGGCCTTTGCCATTTGGGTCGCCGCGACACCCAAGGCAGTGTCTTTCATCTCCATGTCAATACCCTTTGCCTTCTGCAGCTCGGACTCCTCTTCAGGAGACCATGCGACCGCCGGGGCGGGTGGATCCTCTCCAGCCAAGCAAGCAATCATGAGATCCACCTTTCTTTGAGACGCAGGTTTTGGGCATCTCCGCCATTTCAACAGAATTTTAATTTGAGCCACTGTGAAGTCCTTGCCAGTCTCTACGTTGAAGACTCCCCTCTCCTGCAGCAGCAACTTGGCCGCCACTTCGGCATTGTAGGCAGAAGTCTTGGCCTTCTTTGTGTCTTCGAGAGCTTTTACAGCTTCATCGCGCTGTTTCAATTTGGTTGCTTTGAAGAATTCATCGGTATTCATGTGTCGGCCACCTGTGACATAGTGCATTTGCCCTGTGGTCTTTGCATTCTTGATACCATCAATCCGGGCTTGTGAATGGGCCTCAGTAACACCCACGAAAGTCTTCCTTTTGGGAGCGGCAATTGACAATTGAGAACCATCCATCCCACTTGACGTCAAGAAGTCACAAAAGAACCTGTTCATTAATTCCTGGTTCTTGAGCTTGGCGATGTTTCCTGTTGGATCTTCTTCCGCACCAGTGGCAGCAAGCACTGATGCAGCTCGGTCATCAGGAATTTCATGGCGCACATTGGGATGGTGGAGTGCGTTCCTAGTCAACGGTGCAGCTCCAACCTTCTTCCAGCATCGCCGGTTCATGCTGACAGAAAAAGCCTCAGAGAAGGCATCCCGCAGAACAACATCAGCCACCGGATCTTTCCCACCAAAGACAAGCAACGGTAAGTCACTCACTTGAAGGTTCTTATCCATGTCGAATCTTGCTTGAGACAAACGTCTAAGATTGTCCTTGTACACAGTCTTGAATGGACCATAGTTCTGATCAGTTTCTTGTGTCACCCCAGTTGTATTGGGTACACCAGGAATCAAATACAGCCCCTGCAATCTCAGATCAGCGAGCATGTCAATGTTGTTCCTTCCTGGGCCACTGTCCACCTTCACAAGAACTCTTTTGCCGGGTGTATCTTCTATATCCGGGTACAAGGTGAGTATTGCATTACTCATGTACTTGTCTAACTCAATAGCATTCATACCGGCTCTCTCATTCATTCCAAAGCTGCACGGACGTTTTGTTTTGTCTTCAAAGCCCCAGGTACCGACTGTATCTTTTGTGTGTTGGAACCAATCCACACAGATCCTTTCCCTTTCAGCTGATGTGGCTAATGTCTTCAACTGGAAGTGAGGAGGCAGAGGATCACCAGCGGCATTGCTTCCACAAATGATCGTGCATGAATAGCCACTCTTATTGACTCTTGTTCCTCCTCCAGCAATGTCCGGTGCATAGAATGTCATGGCAGTGCAATACACGGCTCTTAGCCTTATTCGCGACTCGATCCTAGATAGGGTTTGAGTTCGACTCATGACTGAGTCTTTCGTGAATAGTCATTGAGACAGGGTTCTCATGACCGCTAGTCATACTAGGTCGATGGTGAAACATCGCGCTAGATATTTAGCTGGCGTGGAGAGATTCCACGCTACTAGATAAATGCTAGACGAATCTTCCACGCGTTCCGTTTTTGGATCGTGGAGTGAGTAGGATTGCTACCGCAACCTACTCTATCACACTCTACAGTCTCCCGCGGGAGTTCAGATCTACGATCCTTTGATTGTGGATCTCTCTCGTTGATTAGTTTTCATAGCTTTCTAATCCTCTCATAACTTTCATTCTCTCAAACTCAAAACACTCGAAAGATCTTTACACTAGCTTTTAGCGTAGTGCATTTTGTTAACAAACACAATAGCTTTCAGCTACCCTCAACCTATTCCTCACCATGAAGATTGCCAAAGACGCATACACCAGCTTCGAGTCCAAGCTGCGTGACAAACCAATCCTTCCTCTCATCGACCTCGATGATGAATGCGAAATCGACGATTCTCGCTCTACCACCTACAAACTTCGCACTATTCCAGCAGATGCTAACAGCGCCAAGTACACCTTCAAGGTCCAAATCATCAATGGATCTGAGACTCCACGTCAGACCATCAATGGGCTACGAAATATGGAGAAGGTCTTCGTCGGGCTCGCATTGCTACGCCTGACGACAAACACAACCTCCTCAAGGGAGATGACTTCTAGCCTGCCAAGAGCAGCATACGAATCTAGCTGTGCAGGCCACCGTGAAATACGTTGGAATGCCTGCGCCAGATTGCAGTCAACGCGTTCCTCCACGCGACATACGTGGCGGTGAAGACGAAGCCACTTTCCCGCACGTTTCCCCCCCTTTCCAGGCTGCCTGGAATGGAGAAGCTCAGCCTGCTTTGGACGACGTTGACTTACGTTTGGCATAAATGCTGTGTCGAAGCGGTCTGGTCCCTACAAGGCTCTTGAAAGTCAAAACGTAAAGTCGGACATCAGGATCCTGTTTTCATTGCGAGGAGTCCGATATTATCTGCAAGATTTAAGCGGTAGTTCTCTGCTGATAGTTCTTATAATGTTATAATCAATAACCTTTTTATACTCTGGTGCTTTATGTCAAATGCAACCTCCAGCATTAGTCCGTTATGAAACATCTCTATATCGATTTTGAATTGGCATTTATTTTTTCATTAGTACTTTCTCGTTGTTCTTAACGACACTCTTTTTTCTTATTTTCTTCTTTTTGAAGACCTTGCCCAAGATAATAGGTCTTGAACTTATTCTTATGACTGATGAAGTCTGGATTGACAATGAGCTATTTAATTTGTTTGCAATGGAATTTTCCTACGGGTGTCTCAATTTAGTGGAGGTATAGAAGTTAGGACGTTTTGA